>NW_023612743.1:0-26596 GCF_013339725.1 Rhipicephalus microplus | reverse complement strand
CAATTGCGCCACGGAGACAGTCGTGCTCCACTCTCACCACCGTCAGAACATTTCTTCAGAGCTATCAGCCCAAAGAAAAAAAAGCGCCGCACCCACTCCTGGGAGGGCTCGAACATTCAACTCTCGGTTAACAGCCGATCGTGCTCGCGGATCGCGCCACGGAGACAGTCGTGCTCCACTCTCACCACCATCAGACACATATCTCAAAGCTACAGCGCAAAGAAAAAAGCAAACACAACACTCCCGGGAGGGCTCGAACCTCCAACCTTTCGGGTAACAGCGAATCGCCCTAGCCAATTGCGCCACGGAGACAGTCCTGCTCCACCCTCACCACCATCAGCAAATATCTTCAAAGCTATCAGCCCAAAGAAAAAAAGCGCCGCACCCCTACTGGGTGGGCTCAAACCTCCAACCTTTCGGTTAACAGCCGATCGCACTAGCCAATTGCGCTACGGAGACAGTCGTGCTCCACTCTCAACCCCGTCAGAACATTTCTTGAAAGCTATCAGCCCAAAGAGAAAAAAGCCCGCACAACCACCGGGTGGGCCCGAACCTCCAACTTTTCGGTTAAGGGCCGAACGCGCTAGCCAATTGCGCCATGGAGACAGTGCTGCTCCACTCTCACCACCGTCAGAACATTTCTTCAGAGCTATCAGCCCAAAGAAAAGAAAGCGCCGCACCACCACCGCGTGGCTCGAACCTCTAATTTTTCGGTTAACAGCCGATCGCGCTAGCCAATCGCGCCACTGAGACAGTCGTGCTCCACTCTCACCACCATCAGAACATATATTCAAAGCTATCAGCGCAAAGAAAAAAGCAACACAACACTCCCGGGAGGGCTCGAACCTCCAATCTTTCGGTTAACAGCCGATCGCGCTAGCCAATTGCGCCACGGAGACAGTCGTCCTCTACTCTCACCACCATCAGAACATATCTTCAAAGCTATCAGCGCAAAGAAAAAAGCTACACACCACTCCCGGGAGGGCTCGAACCTCCAACCTTTCGGTTAACAGCCGATCGCGCTAGCCAATCGCGCCACGGAGACAGTCGTGCTCCACTCTCACCACCATCAGAACATAGCTTCAAAGCTATCAGCGCAAAGAAAAAATTCCGCCATATCCAAGAAGTGAATGATGATGAGTGGGCGAAGCTCCGGAGGTAAACCTGGTAAACCATGAATCCTCTGTACATTTTGCCCACTCGATTTTATTACATCGCTCCCCCTAGCGTACGTCGCCGCACTAAATCGAACGATTGCCTTCAACCAATGACACGCGCCATATGTGACATCATTCCTATTTTATAAGATCTCGCGTCTTTCATCAACTACAAGTACCGCTTTCTAGTTTATAACATCTTGCATCTTTCATCATCAGCTACAAGTACCACCATCTAGTAAACACTACAAGAACTAAACGAGAGGTGGCTACATGGATGCTGGATGGATGCTATGAGCGTCCCCTTTATAACGGGGTGGTGACAAGTATGCCACCAGGCTCGTAAAAAAAACCCTTTTTTCTTTTTTTATGTTGGCCTAATGCCTCTACTTCGATAAATTCTATCTTAATGGAAAAAAAGGTAAATTTTCAGCTTAAGTTCTCTGCCATTTACGGCACACTGTCCATATTTTATTTTTCCAATATTTATTTTTGTCCTTTCTCTCTAATTTTCTGCCACTAATACTCAAACCGTCTCTTACTTATTTCAATCGCGGGTGTGTTCAGCTTTCCATTGTTGTCCCTAAAACCCAAGGCTTCCTGTAGGCTCGTGCCCAAACGTACACCTGGGAGGATATCTCCACATTCAATCAGAACATGCTCTGCCGTTTCCTTATCTTTCCCGCAGCATGTGCATTGTTCTTCTTCTTTACTGAATCTTGCTTTATAACTACGCGTTCTAAGGCAACCCGATCTCGCTTCAAACAGTAAAGCGCTTCCCCGTGAATTATCGTAAAATGCCTCCCTCCTTATTTCATTTTTGCCCTTTCGGTAGTTACTCAAAGCCGGTTTTTTCTCCATAGCTGCCAACCAGTAAATCCTCTCCACCTCCCTGACTTTTCCCTTAACACTCTTTGTTGATATATGGCTTACAATACCAACCGTATACTTACTAGTGAGTCTTCTAGTTCTTTTTCTTCACTGTGTGTCCACGCTCTTCCTATACAAATAACGGAACACCTTCTCTGCCCATCTACTCTCCTTCATATTTCTTAGCCTTTCTTCGAACCTTATTTCTTAGCCTTTCTTCGAACCTTACATACAGGAGACGGTACCGCCATCTAGTGAACACTGCAAGAACTAAACTAGAGGTGGCTACATACAGGGGACGGTACCGCCATCTAGTGAACACTGCAAAAACTAAACTAGAGGTGGCAAATACAGGCTACAGGGGTCGCACAGCCCAAGCCCTAAGGAGCTTCGCCCCTAAAAAAGCAACACACCACTACAGGGAGGGCTCGAACCTCCAACCTTTCGGGTAACAGCCGATCGCGCTAGCCAATTGCACCACGGAGACAGTTGTGCTCCACTCTCACCACCATCAGAATATATCTTCAAAGCTATCAGCCCAAAGAAAAAAAAGCAACACACCACCACCACGTGGCACGAACCTCCAATTTTCCGGTTAACAGCCGATCGCGCTAGCCCATTGCGCCACGGAGACAGTCGTGCTCCACTCTCACCACCATAAGAACATAACTTCAAAGCTATCAGCGCAAAGAAAAAAGCAACACACCACTCCCGGGACGGCTCGAACCTCCAATCTTTCGGTTAACAGCCGATCGCGCTAGCCAATTGCGCCACGGAGACAGTCGTCCTCTACTCTCACCACCATCAGAACATATCTTCAAAGCTATCAGCGCAAAAAAAGCAACACACCACTCCCGGCAGGGCTCTAACCTCCAACCTTTCGGTTAACAGCCGATCGCGCTAGCCAATAGCGCCACGGAGGCAGTCGTGCTCCATTATCACCACCATCAGAACATATCTTCAAAGCTATCAGTGCAAAAAAAGCAACACACATTCCCGGGAGGGCTCGAACCTCCAACCTTTCGGTTTACAGCGAATCGCGCTAGCCAATTGCGCCACGGAGACAGTCCTGCTACACTCGCACCACCATCTGCACATATCTTGAAAGCTAGCAGCCCAAAGAAAAAAGCGACACACCACTCCCGGGAGGGCTCGAAACTCCAATTTTTCGGTTAACGGCCGAACGTGCTAGCTAATTGCGCCACGGAGACAGTCGTGCTCCACTCTCACCACCGTCAGAACATTTCTTCAGAGCTATCAGCGCAAAGAAAAAAAAGCGCCGCACCACCAGCGGGTGGGCTCGAACCTCCAACCTTTCGGTTAACAGCCGATCGCGCTAGCCAATAGCGCCACGGAGACAGTCGTGCTCCACTCTAACCACCGTCAGAACATTTCTTCAGAGCTATCAGCCCAAAGAAAAAAAAGCGCCGCACCACTCCTGGGAGGGCTCGAACATTCAACCTCTCGGTTAACAGCCGATCGTGCTCGCGAATCGCGCCACGGAGACAGTCGTGCTCCACTCTCACCACCATCAGAACATATCTTCAAAGCTATCAGCGCAAAGAAAAAAGCAACACACCACTCCCGGGAGGGCTCGAACCTCCAACCTTTCGGTTAACAGCGAATCGCCCTAGCCAATTGCGCCACGGAGACAGTCCTGCTCCACCCTCACCACCATCAGCACATATCTTCAAAGCTATCAGCCCAAAGAAAAAAAAGCGCCGCACCCCTACCGGGTGGGCTCAAACCTCCAACCTTTCGGTTAACAGCCGATCGCACTAGCCAATTGCGCTACGGAGACAGTCGTGCTCCACTCTCAACCCCGTCAGAACATTTCTTGAAAGCTATCAGCCCAAAGAGAAAAAAGCCCGCACAACCACCGGGTGGGCTCGAACCTCCAACCTTTCGGTTAAGGGCCGAACGCGCTAGCCAATTGCGCCATGGAGACAGTCCTGCTCCACTCTCACCACCGTCAGAACATTTCTTCAGAGCTATCAGCCCAAAGAAAAGAAAGCGCCGCACCACCACCGCGTGGCTCGAACCTCCAATTTTTCGGTTAACAGCCGATCGCGCTAGCCAATTGCGCCACTGAGACAGTCGTGCTCCACTCTCACCACCATCAGAACATATCTTCAAAGCTATCAGCGCAAAGAAAAAAGCAACACACCACTCCCGGGAGGGCTCGAACCTCCAATCTTTCGGTTAACAGCCGATCGCGCTAGCCAATTGCGCCACGGAGACAGTCGTCCTCTACTCTCACCACCATCAGAACATATCTTCAAAGCTATCAGCGCAAAGAAAAAAGCTACACACCACTCCCGGGAGGGCTCGAACCTCCAACCTTTCGGTTAACAGCCGATCGCGCTAGCCAATCGCGCCACGGAGACAGTCGTGCTCCACTCTCACCACCATCAGAACATAGCTTCAAAGCTATCAGCGCAAAGAAAGAATTCCGCCATATCCAAGAAGTGAATGATGATGAGTGGGCGAAGCTCCGGAGGTAAACCTGGTAAACCATGAATCCTCTGTACTTTTTGCCCACTCGATTTTATTACATCGCTCCCCCTAGCGTACGTCGCCGCACTAAATCGAACGATTGTCGTCAACCAATGACACGCGCCATATGTGACATCATTCCTATTTTATAAGATCTCGCGTCTTTCATCAACTACAAGTACCGCTTTCTAGTTTATAACATCTTGCATCTTTTCATCATCAGCTACAAGTACCACCATCTAGTAAACACTACAAGAACTAAACGAGAGGTGGCTACATGGATGCTGGATGGATGCTATGAGCGTCCCCTTTATAACGGGGTGGTGACAAGTATGCCACCAGGCTCGTAAAAAAAAACCTTTTTTTCTTTTTTATGTTGGCCTAATGCCTCTACTTCGATAAATTCTATCTTAATGGAAAAAAGGTAAATTTTCAGCTTAAGTTCTCTGCCATTTACGGCACACTGTCCATATTTTATTTTTCCAATATTTATTTTTGTCCTTTCTCTCTAATTTTCTGCCACCAATACTCTAACCGTCTCTTACTTATTTCAATCGCGGATGTGTTCAGCTTTCCATTGTTGTCCCTAAAACCCAAGGCTTCCTGTAGGCTCGTGCCCAAACGTACACCTGGGTGGATATCTCCACATTCAATCAGAACATGCTCCGCCGTTTCCTTATCTTTCCCGCAGCATGTGCATTGTTCTTCTTCTTTACTGAATCTTGCTTTATAACTACGCGTTCTAAGGCAACCCGATCTCGCTTCAAACAGTAAAGCGCTTCCCCTTGAATTATCGTAAAATGCCTCCCTCCTTATTTCATTTTTGCCCTTTCGGTAGTTACTCAAAGCCGGTTTTTTTCTCCATAGCTGCCATCCAGTAAATCCTCTCCGCCTCCCTGACTTTTCCCTTAACGCTCTTTGTTGACATATGGCTTACAATACCAGCCGTATACTTACTAGTGAGTCTTCTAGTTCTTTTTCTCCACTGTGTGTCCACGCTCTTCCTATACAAATAACGGAACACCTTCTCTGCCCATCTACTCTCCTTCATATTTCTTAGCCTTTCTTCGAACCTTATTTTGCTCTGCGCTTCCCTCGCCTCAAAACCTGCCCACCCCATATCGCCCTTTACAGCCTCGTTTGTCGTCTTCCCGTGAGCACCCAACGCGAGGCGTCCCACAGTCCTTTGATTTACATCCATTCCCGCTTGCACCTCTGCCCTCATGCACACCACTGAGTTCCCAAAAGTAAGCCCTGGAACCATTACACCCTTCCACAGACCTCGAAGCACCTCATACCTATTGTATCCCCACAACGCTCTGTGCTTCATTATTGCCGCATTCCTCTTTCCTTTTGCTGCCGAGGCTTTTTCCTGTACCTCCATGTATCTATCACTCTCATTTACCCATACTCCAAGGTACTTGTATTCACTTACCCTCGGTATTTCTTGGCCTTGTATGGACACCGTCTGATCACAGGGATCATTGAATACCATCAATCCACACTTCGTTACACTGAATCCTAGTCCAAGAGCTTCACCTTCCCTTCCGCATATATTCGCCAGCTGCTGTATATCATCTCGACTGTCCGCAAATAAGACGATATCGTCCGCATAAAATAAACCTGGAAGCTTCTGCTCAATCATCATGCCGCCCTGTTTGTGTGACAGATTAAAACCAATGTTGCTACCTTCTAGCGCTTTTTCCATACTCACCATGTACAGCATGAATAACAGCGGGGACAAAGGACATCCCTGTCTCAGACCCCTGCTAACCTCAACGTTCTCTTTGCTACGCATTCCTTCCCACTCTATGCAAACTGTATTTTCTCGGTATATCTCCCTCAAAAGCTGTATACAGTCGTCGCCCATGCCCATTCCTTTCAATATATCCCACAAAATTTCCTGATTAACGTTGTCGTATGCCCCAGTGATGTCTAGAAAAGCCACGTACAAGGGCCTATTCTCTATTTTGGATATTTCTATACACTGAGTGAGAACAAACAGGTTATCGTCTAACCGCCTGTCGACTCGAAATCCGTTCTGAAGTTCTCCCAAAATATCGTTATGTTCGGCCCATGTTTCTATTTTCATTTTTACTGCTTGCATCGCCATCCTGTATAGTACCGATGTAATGGTTAGTGGTCTATACGAGCGAATCTTGTCCTTTTCTCCCTTGCCTTTATAGATTAGGTTCATTCTACTTTGTCGCCAACTGTCCGGTATTTGTCCGTCCTTTAAGCTTTTTTCTACTGCTTTTAACAATGCTTCTTTAGTGTTATGTCCTAGTTCGTTAATGAGGCTAACGGGAATCCCATCTAAACCCGCGGCAGTGCGCTTTGGAATTTTTCCTTCGGCCTTTTTCCAGTTGAAATTATCAAGTACTAGCTCTTCCTCTGTTGCTTTCTCCGCCACACTTTTACTCACCGGGGAGATTCCCTGGACGCTCTTTTGAAACGAATCGGCTGTTACCTTTTGGATGTAACCTAGCGCTTCGTACCCTTCCAATTGATTTCCTCCTTCATCTAGAATATGTTGTTGCGTTGTGACAGACTTCCTACCTAGCGCCTTTATGTGGCTCCAAAAAATCCTAGGCGCGGCCTCCTTTTTTTCGTGTATCTCTGTCATCCAGCGTTCACTTTCACCTTTAATTTTTGCCTCTACCAATTTCTGTACAAGGGATTTTTTCTCTAAATATATTTCCCATATTTTTTTGACTTCGTCCTGCGGCCGCTTCTCCTTTTTTGCCTTTCTATGCTCCCGTGAGGCTTCGCGTCGCTTCTCGATCGCCTCCCGGATTTCCTTGTTCCACCAACTTTTTGGCTTCCTTTTTCCTTTCCAGCAAACAGTTTTCTTCTCTTTCCCTATCTCCTTCGTCATTAGATGTAACAGCTCACTATACTCCCAGTCCTTGCCTGGTATTTCGCCTACTTCTTCCTCGAGTCTTGCGGCTATATTTATTATTTGTTTGTCATTTAAATACGAGCTGCCAGACTTTGATTCCATGCTCATATTTTCAGTTTCGTATCCCATTTGTAATGTTATTCGTTTATGATCACTACCCAAGCTGTTAATGCCTTCCTCGTCTATCCTCATTTCTGTCAGTTTGTGGTAAATTCCTTCAGTCATGAGACAATAATCAATACTTGATTGCTTGTTTCCGACTTCCCATGTGATCTGGCCGTCACATTTAGGCCCCGTGTTAACTATCTCCAGACTATGTTGCTCGCAAAGATCTAGTAATAACTTCCCATTGGTGTCTGAATATCCGTCAAGGTCATGTATGTGGGCATTCATGTCCCCTAGAAGGATGATTTCTGCCCCATTACCAAATTCCTTAATATCCGCACTCATGCAATCCACTATCTCCTGATTCTTTTCTCTGCAGTTATTCCCCGTCCACAAGTAGGCTACCCCTAGCCACGTTTCCTTTCCACCTACTGTGCCCCGAACCCAGAGGTGCTCTGAACACGTCTGTTTCACTCTAACCCATTTGGCTCCGCGGTGAATTAGCATTCCTACACCCCCACCTTTCCTTTCCGATATGGTCCTGTTACACCCTTCCCAAACATAATTTTTAATATGTGGTGGCTCTTCCAAGTCTCTAAGGTGTGTTTCTGTAACCGCATACACGCCTATCTGTTCTTTGTTTAACTGCTCCTCAATCTCTAACCATTTTGCCTTCTTTCTGCCACCCTGCATGTTTATGTAACTAATTGCAACACGCGCCTTTTTCCTTTTTCTTTTACCTTTTTTCTGGTTTTTCGCAATTCTACCTGTCAAAGCGTCCTCCTGGTTGCTTTCCCTGTTACGAGCTACCCCGGACTCCGAAGGGCCCGTGAGCCCCCCAAAAAAGCTACTGCGCGTCCTGCCAGTCGCCAGCCCACCTCGTGTCAAAGCCTCTTATCGAAATGAATCCTGTCTCTTTGGAATCCACCCCACCTGTGCACTTCCCTCTTTAAATCCACTACCTCGAAACCCTTCTCTCGACTAATCCGCCATATCTCCTTGTTTGCGTCGACAACCGCTCTTCGCAGGTTGACGTTGCGCACATACAGGAGACGGTACCGCCATCTAGTGAACACTGCAAGAACTAAACTAGAGGTGGCTACATACAGGGGACGGTACCGCCATCTAGTGAACACTGCAAAAACTAAACTAGAGGTGGCAAATACAGGCTACAGGGGTCGCACAGCCCAAGCCCTAAGGAGCTTCGCCCCTGAAAAAGCAACACACCACTACCGGGAGGGCTCGAACCTCCAACCTTTCGGGTAACAGCCGATCGCGCTAGCCAATTGCACCACGGAGACAGTTGTGCTCCACTCTCACCACCATCAGAATATATCTTCAAAGCTATCAGCCCAAAGAAAAAAAAGCAACACACCACCACAACGTGGCACGAACCTCCAATTTTTCGGTTAACAGCCGATCGCGCTAGCCAATTGCGCCACGGAGACATCGTGCTCCACTCTCACCACCATCAGAACATATCTTCAAAGCTATCAGCGCAAAGAAAAAAGCAACACACCACTCCCGGGAGGGCTCGAACCTCCAACCTTTCGGTTAACAGCGAATCGCCCTAGCCAATTGCGCCACGGAGACAGTCCTGCTCCACCCTCACCACCATCAGCACATATCTTCAAAGCTATCAGCCCAAAGAAAAACAAGCGCCGCACCCCTACCGGGTGGGCTCAAACCTCCAACCTTTCGGTTAACAGCCGATCGCACTAGCCAATTGCGCTACGGAGACAGTCGTGCTCCACTCTCAACCCCGTCAGAACATTTCTTGAAAGCTATCAGCCTAAAGAGAAAAAAGCCCGCACAACCACCGGGTGGGCTCGAACCTCCAACTTTTCGGTTAAGGGCCGAACGCGCTAGCCAATTGCGCCATGGAGACAGTCCTGCTCCACTCTCACCACCGTCAGAACATTTCTTCAGAGCTATCAGCCCAAAGAAAAGAAAGCGCCGCACCACCACCGCGTGGCTCGAACCTCCAATTTTTCGGTTAACAGCCGATCGCGCTAGTCAATTGAGCCACTGAGACAGTCGTGCTCCACTCTCACCACCATCAGAACATATCTTCAAAGCTATCAGCGCAAAGAAAAAAGCAACACACCACTCCCGGGAGGGCTCGAACCTCAAATCTTTCGGTTAACAGCCGATCGCGCTAGCCAATTGCGCCACGGAGACAGTCGTCCTCTACTCTCACCACCATCAGAACATATCTTCAAAGCTATCAGCGCAAAGAAAAAAGCTACACACCACTCCCGGGAGGGCTCGAACCTCCAAGCTTTCGGTTAACAGCCGATCGCGCTAGCCAATCGCGCCACGGAGACAGTCGTGCTCCACTCTCACCACCATCAGAACATAGCTTCAAAGCTATCAGCGCAAAGAAAAAATTCCGCCATATCCAAGAAGTGAATGATGATGAGTGGGCGAAGCTCCGGAGGTAAACCTGGTAAACCATGAATCCTCTGTACTTTTTGCCCACTCGATTTTATTACATCGCTCCCCCTAGCGTACGTCGCCGCACTAAATCGAACGATTGCCTTCAACCAATGACACGCGCCATATGTGACATCATTCCTATTTTATAAGATCTCGCGTCTTTCATCAACTACAAGTACCGCTTTCTAGTTTATAACATCTTGCATCTTTTCATCATCAGCTACAAGTACCACCATCTAGTAAACACTACAAGAACTAAACGAGAGGTGGCTACATGGATGCTGGATGGATGCTATGAGCGTCCCCTTTATAACGGGGTGGTGACAAGTATGCCACCAGGCTCGTAAAAAAAACCCTTTTTTCTTTTTTTATGTTGGCCTAATGCCTCTACTTCGATAAATTCTATCTTAATGGAAAAAAAGGTAAATTTTCAGCTTAAGTTCTCTGCCATTTACGGCACACTGTCCATATTTTATTTTTCCAATATTTATTTTTGTCCTTTCTCTCTAATTTTCTGCCACCAATACTCTAACCGTCTCTTACTTATTTCAATCGCGGGTGTGTTCAGCTTTCCATTGTTGTCCCTAAAACCCAAGGCTTCCTGTAGGCTCGTGCCCAAACGTACACCTGGGTGGATATCTCCACATTCAATCAGAACATGCTCCGCCGTTTCCTTATCTTTCCCGCAGCATGTGCATTGTTCTTCTTCTTTACTGAATCTTGCTTTATAACTACGCGTTCTATGGCAACCCGATCTCGCTTCAAACAGTAAAGCGCTTCCCCTTGAATTATCGTAAAATGCCTCCCTCCTTATTTCATTTTTGCCCTTTCGGTAGTTACTCAAAGCCGGTTTTTTCTCCATAGCTGCCATCCAGTAAATCCTCTCCGCCTCCCTGACTTTTCCCTTAACACTCTTTGTTGACATATGGCTTACAATACCAACCGTATACTTACTAGTGAGTCTTCTAGTTCTTTTTCTCCACTGTGTGTCCACGCTCTTCCTATACAAATAACGGAACACCTTCTCTGCCCATCTACTCTCCTACATATTTCTTAGCCTTTCTTCGAACCTTATTTCTTAGCCTTTCTTCGAACCTTACATACAGGAGACGGTACCGCCATCTAGTGAACACTGCAAGAACTAAACTAGAGGTGGCTACATACAGGGGACGGTACCGCCATCTAGTGAACACTGCAAAAACTAACTAGAGGTGGCAAATACAGGCTACAGGGGTCGCACAGCCCAAGCCCTAAGGAGCTTCGCCCCTGAAAAAGCAACACACCACTACCGGGAGGGCTCGAACCTCCAACCTTTCGGGTAACAGCCGATCGCGCTGGCCAATTGCACCACGGAGACAGTTGTGCTCCACTCTCACCACCATCAGAATATATCTTCAAAGCTATCAGCCCAAAGAAAAAAAAGCAACACACCACCACAACGTGGCACGAACCTCCAATTTTTCGGTTAACAGCCGATCGCGCTAGCCAATTGCGCAACGGAGACATCGTGCTCCACTCTCACCACCATCAGAACATATCTTCAAAGCTATCTGCGCAAAGAAAAAAGCGACAAACCACTTTCGGGAGGGCTCGAAACTCCGATATTTCGGTTAACAGCCGAACGTGCTAGCCAATTCCGCCGCGCCGACAGTCGTGCTCCACTCTCACCACCATCAGAACATATCTTAAAAGCTATCAGCGCAACGAAAAAAGCAACACATAACTCTCGGGAGGGCTCGAACCTTCAAGCTTTCGATTTACAGCCGATCGCGCTAGCAAATTGCGCCACGGAGACAGTCTGCTCCTCTCTCACCACCATCAGAACATTTCTTCAGAGCTATCAGCCCAAGGAAAAAGAAGCGCCGCACCATCACCGGGTGGGCTCGAACCTCCAACCTTTCGGTCAACAGCCCATCGCACAAGCCAACTGCGCCACGGAGACAGTCGTGCTCCACACTCACCACCGTCAGAACATTTCTTCAGAGCTATCAGCCCAAAGAAAAAAACCGCCGCACCACCACCGGGTGGGCTCGAACCTCCAACTTTTCGGTTAACAGCCGATCGCGCTAGCCAATTGCGCCACGGAGACGGTCGTGCTCCACTCTCACCACCATCAGAACATATCTTCAAAGCTATCAGCGCAAAGAAAAAAGCAACACACCACTCCCGAGAGGGCTCAAACCTCCAATTTTTCGGT
Organism: Rhipicephalus microplus; assembly: GCF_013339725.1. Lineage (NCBI taxonomy): Eukaryota > Metazoa > Arthropoda > Arachnida > Ixodida > Ixodidae > Rhipicephalus > Rhipicephalus microplus. The sequence goes on along the minus strand of NW_023612743.1, from coordinate 14,430 downwards.
TAACAGCTGAACGTGCTAGCCAATTGCGCCGCGCCGACAGTCGTGCTCCACTCTCACCACCATCAGAACATATCTTAAAAGCTATCAGCGCAACGAAAAAAGCAACACACAACTCCCGGGAGGGCTCGAACCTTCAAGCTTTCGATTTACAGCCGATCGCGCTAGCAAATTGCGCCACGGAGACAGTCTGCTCCTCTCTCACCACCATCAGAACATTTCTTCAGAGCTATCAGCCCAGGCAAAAAGAAGCGCCGCACCACCACCGGGTGGGCTCGAAGCTCGAACCTTTCGGTCAACTGCAGATCGCGCAAGCCAGTTGCGCCACGGAGACATTCCTCCTCCACTCTTACCACCATCAGAACATTTCTTCAGAGCTATCAGCCCAAGGAAAAAGAAGCGCCGCACCACCATCGGGTGGTCTCGAACCTCCAACCTTTCGGTCAACTGCAGATCGCGCTAGCCAATTGCGCCACGGAGACAGTCCTCCTCCACTATCACCACCATCAGAACATTTCTTCAGAGCTATCAGCCCAAAGGAAAAAAAGCGCCGCACCACCACCGGGTGGGCTCGAACCTCCAAACTTTCGGTTAACAGCCCATCGCACTAGCCAATTGCGCCGCGGAGACAGTCGTGCTGCACTCTCACCACCATCAGAACATATCTTCAAAGCTATCAGCGCAAAGAAAAAAAGCCACACACCACTCCCAGGAGGAATCGAACCTCCAACCTTTCCGTTAACAGCCGGTCGCGCTAGTGAAATGCGTCACGGAGACATCGTGCTCCACTCTCACCACCATCAGAACATATCTTCAAAGCTATCAGCGCAAAAAAAAAGCAACACACAACTCCCGGGAGGGCTCTAACCTCCAACCTTTCGGTTAACAGCCGTTCGCGCTAGCCAATAGCGCCACGGAGACAGTCGTGTCCCAATCTCACCACCATCAGAACATATCTTCAAAGCTATCAGCGCAAAGAAAAAAAGCAACACACCACAACCACGTGGCACGAACCTCCAATTTTTTGGTTAACAGCCGATCGCGCTAGCCAATTGCGCCACGGAGACAGTCGTGCTCCACTCTCACCACCATCAGAACATAACTTCAAAGCTATCAGCGCAAAGAAAAAGCAACACACCACTCCCGGGAGGGCTCGAACCTCCAACCTTTCGGTTAACAGCCGATCGCGCTAGCCAATTGCGCCACGGAGACAGTCGTGCTCCACTCGCACCACCGTCAGAACATTTCTTCAGAGCTTTCAGCCCAAAGGAAAAAGAGCGCCGCACCATCACCGGGTGGGCTCGAACCTCCAACCTTTCGGTCAACAGCCCATCGCACAAGCCAATTGCGCCACGGAGACAGTCGTGCTCCACTATCACCACCATCAGAACATATCTTCAAAGCTATCAGCGCAAAAAAAGCAACACACATTCCCGGGAGGGCTCGAACCTCCAACCTTTCGGTTAACAGCGAATCGCGCTAGCCAATTGCGCCACGGAGACAGTCCTGCTACACTCGCACCACCATCAGCACATATCTTGAAAGCTATCAGCCCAAAGAAAAAAGCGACACACCACTCCCGGGAGGGCTCGAAACTCCAATTTTTCGGTTAACGGCCGAACGTGCTAGGTAATTGCGCCACGGAGACAGTCGTGCTCCACTCTCACCACCGTCAGAACATTTCTTCAGAGCTATCAGCGCAAAGAAAAAAAAGCGCCGCACCACCAGCGGGTGGGCTCGAACCTCCAACCTTTCGGTTAACAGCCGATCGCGCTAGCCAATAGCGCCACGGAGACAGTCGTGCTCCACTCTAACCACCGTCAGAACATTTCTTCAGAGCTATCAGCCCACAGAAAAAAAAGCGCCGCACCACTCCTTGGAGGGCTCGAACATTCAACCTCTCGGTTAACAGCCGATCGTGCTCGCGAATCGCGCCACGGAGACAGTCGTGCTCCACTCTCACCACCATCAGAACATATCTTCAAAGCTATCAGCGCAAAGAAAAAAAAGCGCCGCACCCCTAACGGGTGGGCTCAAACCTCCAACCTTTCGGTTAACAGCCGATCGCACTAGCCAATTGCGCTACGGAGACAGTCGTGCTCCACTCTACAACCCCGTCAGAACATTTCTTGAAAGCTATCAGCCCAAAGAGAAAAAAGCCCGCACAACCACCGGGTGGGCTCGAACCTCCAACTTTCCGGTTAAGGGCCGAACGGGCTAGCCAATTGCGCCATGGAGACAGTGCTGCTCCACTCTCACCACCGTCAGAACATTTCTTCAGAGCTATCAGCCCAAAGAAAAGAAAGCGCCGCACCACCACCGCGTGGCTCGAACCTCCAATTTTTCGGTTAACAGCCGATCGCGCTAGCCAATTGCGCCACTGAGACAGTCGTGCTCCACTCTCACCACCATCAGAACATATCTTCAAAGCTATCAGCGCAAAGAAAAAAGCAACACACCACTCCCTGGAGGCTCGAACCTCCAATCTTTCGGTTAACAGCCGATCGCGCTAGCCAATTGCGCCACGGAGACAGTCGTCCTCTACTCTCACCACCATCAGAACATATCTTCAAAGCTATCAGCGCAAAGAAAAAAGCTACACACCACTCCCGGAGGGCTCGAACCTCCAACCTTTCGGCTTAACAGCCGATCGCGCTAGCCAATCGCGCCACGGAGACAGTCGTGCTCCACTCTCACCACCATCAGAACATAGCTTCAAAGCTATCAGCGCAAAGAAAAAATTCCGCCATATCCAAGAAGTGAATGATGATGAGTGGGCGAAGCTCCGGAGGTAAACCTGGTAAACCATGAATCCTCTGTACATTTTGCCCACTCGATTTTATTACATCGCTCCCCCTAGCGTACGTCGCCGCACTAAATCGAACGATTGCCTTCAACCAATGACACGCGCCATATGTGACATCATTCCTATTTTATAAGATCTCGCGTGTTTCATCAACTAGAAGTACCGCTTTCTAGTTTATAACATCTTGCATCTTTTCATCATCAGCTACAAGTACCACCATCTAGTAAACACTACAAGAACTAAACGAGAGGTGGCTACATGGATGCTGGATGGATGCTATGAGCGTCCCCTTTATAACGGGGTGGTGACAAGTATGCCACCAGGCTCGTTAAAAAGCGTTTTTTTCTTTTTTTATGTTGGCCTAATGCCTCTACTTCGATAAATTCTATCTTAATGGAAAAAAAGGTAAATTTTCAGCTTAAGTTCTCTGCCATTTACGGCACACTGTCCATATTTTATTTTTCCAATATTTATTTTTGTCCTTTCTCTCTAATTTTCTGCCACCAATACTCAAACCGTCTCTTACTTATTTCAATCGCGGGTGTGTTCAGCTTTCCATTGTTGTCCCTAAAACCCAAGGCTTCCTGTAGGCTCGTGCCCAAACGTACACCTGGGTGGATATCTCCACATTCAATCAGAACATGCTCCGCCGTTTCCTTATCTTTCCCGCAGCATGTGCATTGTTCTTCTTCTTTACTGAATCTTGCTTGATAACTACGCGTTCTAAGGCAACCCGATCTCGCTTCAAACAGTAAAGCGCTTCCCCTTGAATTATCGTAAAATGCCTCCCTCCTTATTTCATTTTTGCCCTTTCGGTAGTTACTCAAAGCCGGTTTTTTCTCCATAGCTGCCATCCAGTAAATCCTCTCCGCCTCCCTGACTTTTCCCTTAACACTCTTTGTTGACACATGGCTTACAATACCAACCGTATAATTACTAGTGAGTCTTCTAGTTCTTTTTCTCCACTGTGTGTCCACGCTCTTCCTATACAAATAACGGAACACCTTCTCTGCCCATCTACTCTCCTTCATATTTCTTAGCCTTTCTTCGAACCTTATTTCTTAGCCTTTCTTCGAACCTTACATACAGGAGACGGTACCGCCATCTAGTGAACACTGCAAGAACAAAACTAGAGGTGGCTACATACAGGGGACGGTACCGCCATCTAGTGAACACTGCAAAACTAAACTAGAGGTGGCAAATACAGGCTACAGGGGTCGCACAGCCCAAGCCCTAAGGAGCTTCGCCCCTAAAAAAGCAACACACCACTACCGGGAGGGCTCGAACCTCCAACCTTTCGGGTAACAGCCGATCGCGCTAGCCAATTGCACCACGGAGACAGTTGTGCTCCACTCTCACCACCATCAGAATATATCTTCAAAGCTATCAGCCCAAAGAAAAAAAAGCAACACACCACCACCACGTGGCACGAACCTCCATTTTTTCGATTAACAGCCGATCGCGCTAGCCAATTGCGCCACGGAGACAGTCGTGCTCCACTCTCACCACCATCAGAACATAACTTCAAAGCTATCAGCGCAAAGAAAAAAGCAACACACCACTCCCGGGAGGGCTCGAACCTCCAATCTTTCGGTTAACAGCCGATCGCGCTTGCCAATTGCGCCACGGAGACAGTCGTCCTCTACTCTCACCACCATCAGAACATATCTTCAAAGCTAACAGCGCAAAGAAAAAAAGCAACACACCACTCCCGGGAGGGCTCGAACCTCCAACCTCTCGGTTAGCAGCCGATCGCGCTAGCCAATTGCGCCACGGAGACATCGTGCTCCACTCTCACCACCATCAGAACATATCTTCAAAGCTATCTGCGCAAAGAAAAAAGCGACAAACCACTTTCGGGAGGGCTCGAAACTCCGATTTTTCGGTTAACAGCCGAACGTGCTAGCCAATTGCGCCACGGAGACAGTCGTGCTCCACACTCACCACCGTCAGAACATTTCTTCAGAGCTATCAGCCCAAAGAAAAAAAACCGCCGCACCACCACCGGGTGGGCTCGAACCTCCAACTTTTCGGTTAACAGCCGATCGTGCTAGCGAATCGCGCCACGGAGACAGTCGTGCTCCACTCTCACCACCATCAGAACATATCTTCAAAGCTATCAGCGCAAAGAAAAAAGCAACACACCACTCCCGGGAGGGCTCGAACCTCCAACCTTTCGGTTAACAGCAAATCGCCCTAGCCAATTGCGCCACGGAGACAGTCCTGCTTCACCCTCACCACCATCAGCACATATTTTCAAAGCTATCAGCCCAAAGAAAAAAAAGCGCCGCACCCCTACCGGGTGGGCTCAAACCTCCAACCTTTCGGTTAACAGCCGATCGCACTAGCCAATTGCTCTACGGAGACAGTCGTGCTCCGCTCTCAACCCCGTCAGAACATTTTTTGAAAGCTATCAGCCCAAAGAGAAAAAAGCCCGCACAACCACCGGGTGGGCTCGAACCTCCAACTTTTCGGTTAAGGGCCGAACGCGCTAGCCAATTGCGCCATGGAGACAGTGCTGCTCCACTCTCACCACCGTCAGAACATTTCTTCAGCGCTATCAGCCCAAAGAAAAGAAAGGGCCGCACCACCACCGCGTGGCTCGAACCTCCAATTTTTCGGTTAACAGCTGATCGCGCTAGCCAATTGCGCCACTGAGACAGTCGTGCTCCCCTCTCACCACCATCAGAACATATCTTCAAAGCTATCAGCGCAAAGAAAAAAGCAACACACCACTCCCGGGAGGGCTCGAACCTCCAACCTTTCGGTTAACAGCCGATCGCGCTAGCCAATCGCGCCACGGAGACAGTCGTGCTCCACTCTCACCACCATCAGAACATAGCTTCAAAGCTATCAGCGCAAAGAAAAAATTCCGCCATATCCAAGAAGTGAATGATGATGAGTGGGCGAAGCTCCGGAGGTAAACCTGGTAAACCATGAATCCTCTGTACATTTTGCCCACTCGATTTTATTACATCGCTCCCCCTAGCATACGTCGCCGCACTAAATCGAACGATTGCCTTCAACCAATGACACGCGCCATATGTGACATCATTCCTATTTTATAGGATCTCGCGTCTTTCATCAACTACAAGTACCGCTTTCTAGTTTATAACATCTTGCATCTTTTCATCATCAGCTACAAGTACCACCATCTAGTAAACACTACAAGAACTAAACGAGAGGTGGCTACATGGATGCTGGACGGATGCTATGAGCGTCCCCTTTATAACGGGGTGGTGACAAGTATGCCACCAGGCTCGTAAAAAAAACCTTTTTTTCTTTTTTTATGTTGGCCTAATGCCTCTACTTCGATAAATTCTATCTTAATGGAAAAAAAGGTAAATTTTCAGCTTAAGTTCTCTGCCATTTACGGCACACTGTCCATATTTTATTTTTCCAATATTTATTTTTGTCCTTTCTCTCTAATTTTCTGCCACCAATACTCTAACCGTCTCTTACTTATTTCAATCGCGGGTGTGTTCAGCTTTCCATTGTTGTCCCTAAAACCCAAGGCTTCCTGTAGGCTCGTGCCCAAACGTACACCTGGGTGGATATCTCCACATTCAATCAGAACATGCTCCGCCGTTTCCTTATCTTTCCCGCAGCATGTGCATTGTTCTTCTTCTTTACTGAATCTTGCTTTATAACTACGCGTTCTAAGGCAACCCGATCTCGCTTCAAACAGTAAAGCGCTTCCCCTTGAATTATCGTAAAATGCCTCCCTCCTTATTTCATTTTTGCCCTTTCGGTAGTTACTCAAAGCCGGTTTTTTCTCCATAGCTGCCATCCAGTAAATCCTCTCCGCCTCCCTGACTTTTCCCTTAACACTCTTTGTTGACATATGGCTTACAATACCAACCGTATACTTACTAGTGAGTCTATAGTTCTTTTTCTCCACTGTGTGTCCACGCTCTTCCTATACAAATAACGGAACACCTTCTCTGCCCATCTACTCTCCTTCATATTTCTTAGCCTTTCTTCGAACCTTATTTCTTAGCCTTTCTTCGAACCTTACATACAGGAGACGGTACCGCCATCTAGTGAACACTGCAAGAACTAAACTAGAGGTGGCTACATACAGGGGACGGTACCGCCATCTAGTGAACACTGCAAAAACTAAACTAGAGGTGGCAAATACAGGCTACAGGGGTCGCACAGCCCAAGCCCTAAGGAGCTTCGCCCCTGAAAAAGCAACACACCACTACCGGGAGGGCTCGAACCTCCAACCTTTCGGGTAACAGCCGATCGCGCTAGCCAATTGCACCACGGAGACAGTTGTGCTCCACTCTCACCACCATCAGAATATATCTTCAAAGCTATCAGCCCAAAGAAAAAAAAGCAACACACCACCACCACGTGGCACGAACCTCCAATTTTTCGGTTAACAGCCGATCGCGCTAGCCAATTGCGCCACGGAGACATCGTGCTCCACTCTCACCACCATCAGAACATATCTTCAAAGCTATCTGCGCAAAGAAAAAAGCGACAAACCACTTTCGGGAGGGCTCGAAACTCCGATTTTTCGGTTAACAGCCGAACGTGCTAGCCAATTGCGCCACGGAGACAGTCGTGCTCCACACTCACCACCGTCAGAACATTTCTTCAGAGCTATCAGCCCAAAGAAAAAAAACCGCCGCACCACCACCGGGTGGGCTCGAACCTCCAACTTTTCGGTTAACAGCCGATCGCGCTAGCCAATTGCGCCACGGAGACGGTCGTGCTCCACTCTCACCACCATCAGAACATATCTTCAAAGCTATCAGCGCAAAGAAAAAAGCAACACACCACTCCCGGGAGGGCTCAAACCTCCAATTTTTCGGTTAACAGCTGAACGTGCTAGCCAATTGCGCCGCGCAGACAGTCGTGCTCCACTCTCACCACCATCAGAACATATCTTAAAAGCTATCAGCGCAACGAAAAAAGCAACACACAACTCCCGGGAGGGCTTGAACCTTCAAGCTTTCGATTTACAGCCGATCGCGCTAGCAAATTGCGCCACGGAGACAGTCTGCTCCTCTCTCACCACCATCAGAACATTTCTTCAGAGCTATCAGCCCAAGGAAAAAGAAGCGCCGCACCACCACCGGGTGGGCTCGAAGCTCCAACCTTTCGGTCAACTGCAGATCGCGCAAGCCAGTTGCGCCACGGAGACATTCCTCCTCCACTCTTACCACCATCAGAACATTTCTTCAGAGCTATCAGCCCAAGGAAAAAGAAGCGCCGCACCACCATCGGGTGGTCTCGAACCTCCAACCTTTCGGTCAACTGCAGATCGCGCTAGCCAATTGCGCCACGGAGACAGTCCTCCTCCACTATCACCACCATCAGAACATTTCTTCAGAGCTATCAGCCCTAAAGGAAAAAAAGTGCCGCACCACCACCGGGTGGGATCGAACCTCCAAACTTTCGGTTAACAGCCCATCGCACTAGCCAATTGCGCCGCGGAGACAGTCGTGCTGCACTCTCACCACCATCAGAACATATCTTCAAAGCTATCAGCGCAAAGAAAAAAAGCCACACACCACTCCCAGGAGGAATCGAACCTCCAACCTTTCCGTTAACAGCCGGTCGCGCTAGTGAATTGCGCCACGGAGACATCGTGCTCCACTCTCACCACCATCAGAACATATCTTCAAAGCTATCAGCGCAAAAAAAAGCAACACACCACTCCCGGGAGGGCTCTAACCTCCAACCTTTCGGTTAACAGCCGATCGCGCTAGCCAATAGCGCCACGGAGACAGTCGTGCCCCAATCTCACCACCATCAGAACATATCTTCAAAGCTATCAGCGCAAAGAAAAAAAGCAACACACCACAACCACGTGGCACGAACCTCCAATTTTTTGGTTAACAGCCGATCGCGCTAGCCAATTGCGCCACGGAGACAGTCGTGCTCCACTCTCACCACCATCAGAACATAACTTCAAAGCTATCAGCGCAAAGAAAAAAGCAACACACCACTCCCGGGAGGGCTCGAACCTCCAATCTTTTGGTTAACAGCCGATCGCGCTAGCCAATTGCGCCACGGAGACAGTCGTCCTCTACTCTCACCACCATCTTCAACATATCTTCAAAGCTAACAGCGCAAAGAAAAAAAGCAACACACCACTCCCGGGAGGGCTCGAACCTCCAACCTCTCGGTTAGCAGCCGATCGCGCTAGCCAATTGCGCCACGGAGACAGTCTTGCTTCACTCTCACCACCATCAGAACATTTCTTCAGAGCTATCAGCCCAAAGAAAAAGAAGCGCCGCACCACCACCAGGTGTGCTCGAACCTCCAACCCTTCGGTCAACAGCAGATCGCGCTAGCCAATTGCGCCACGGAGACAGTCCTCCTCCACTATCACCACCATCAGAACATATCTTCAAAGCTATCAGCCCAAAGAAAAAAAAGCAACACACCACTCCCGGGAGGGCTCGAACCTCAAACCTTTCAGTTAACAGCCGATCGCGCTAGCAAATTGCGCCAGGGAGACATCGTGCTGCACTCTCACCACCATCTGAACATAAGTTCAAAGCTATCTGCGCAAAGAAAAAGGCGACAAACCACTTTCGGGAGGGCTCGAAACTCCAATTTTTCGGTTAACAGCCGATCGCGCTAGCCAATTGCGCCACGGAGACAGTCGTGCTCCACTCTCACCACCATCAGAACATAACTTCAAAGCTATCAGCGCAAAGAAAAAAGCACACACCACTCCCGGGAGGGCTCGAACCTCCAATCTTTTGGTTAACAGCCGATCGCGCTAGCCAATTGCGCCACGGAGACAGTCGTCCTCTACTCTCACCACCATCTTCAACATATCTTCAAAGCTAACAGCGCAAAGAAAAAAGCAACACACCACTCCCGGGAGGGCTCGAACCTCCAACCTCTCGGTTAGCAGCCGATCGCGCTAGCCAAGGGCTCGAACCTCCAACCTCTCGGTTAGCAGCCGATCGCGCTAGCCAATTGCGCCATGGAGACAGTCGTGCTCCACTCTCACCACCGTCAGAACATTTCTTCAGAGCTATCAGCCCAAAGAAAAAAAACCGCCGCACCACCACCAGGGTGGCTCGAACCTCCAACTTTCGGTTAACAGCCGATCGCGCTAGACAATTGCGCCACGGAGACAGTCCGTGCTCCACTCTCACCACCATCAGAACATATCTTCAAAGCTATCAGCGCAAAGAAAAAAAGCAACCCACCACTCCCGGGAGGGCTCGAACCTCCAACCTTTCCGTTAACAGCCGATCGCGCTAGTAAATTGCGCCACGGAGACATCGTGCTCCACTCTCACCACCATCAGAACATATCTTCAAAGCTATCAGCGCAAAAAAAAGCAACACACCACTCCCGGGAGGGCTCTAACCTCCAACCTTTCGGTTAACAGCCGAACGCGCTAGCCAATTAGCGCCACAGAGACAGTCGTGCGCCAATCTCACCACCATCAGAACATATCTTCAGAGCTATAAGCGCAAAGAAAAAAAACCGCACGACACCACCACCGCGTGGGCATCGAACCTCCAACCTTTCGGTTAACAGCCGATCGCGCTAGCCAATTGCGCCACGGAGACATCGTGCTCCACTCTCACCACCATCAGAACATATCTTCAAAGCTATCAGCGCAAAGAAAAACGCAACACACCACTCCCGGGAGGGCTCGAACCTCCACCTTTCGGCTAACAGCCGATCGCGCTAGCCAATGCGCCACGGAGACAGTCGTGCTCCACTCTCACCACCATCAGAACATATCTTCAAAGCTAACAGCGCAAAGAAAAAAGCAAACACACCACTCCCGGGAGGGCTCGAACCTCCAACTTTCGGTAGCAGCCGATCGCGCTAGCAAATTGCGCCACGGAGACATCGTGCTCCACCTCACCACCATCAGAACATATCTTCAAGCTATCTGCGCAAAGAAAAAGCGAAAACCACTTTCGGGAGGGCTCGAAACTCGAATTTTTCGGGTTAACAGCCGAACGTGCTAGCCAATTGCGCCACGGAGACAGTCAGTGCTCCAATCTCACCACCATCAGAACATTTCTTCAGAGCTATCAGCCCAAAGAAAAAAAGCGCCGCACCACCACCGCGTGGCTCGAACCTCCAATTTTTCGGTTAACAGCCGATCGCGCTAGCCAATTGCGCCACGGAGACAGTCGTGCTCCACTCTCACCACCATCAGAACATATCTTCAAAGCTATCAGCGCAAAGAAAAAGCAACACACCACTCCCGGGAGGGCTCGAACCTCCAACCTTTTCGGTTAACAGCCGATCGCGCTAGCCAATTGCGCCACGGAGACATCGTGCTCCACTCTCACCACCATCAGAACATATCTTCAAAGCTATCAGCGCAAAGAAAAAAGCAACACACCACTCCCGGGAGGGCTCGAACCTCCACCTTTCGGTTAACAGCAGATCGCGCTAGCCAATTGCGCCACGGAGACAGTCGTGCTCCACTCTCACCACCATCAGAACATATCTTCAAAGCTATCAGCGCAAAGAAAAAAGCAACACACAACTCCCGGGAGGGGTCGAACCTTCAACCTTTCGGTTGACAGCCGATCGCGCTAGCAAATTGCGCCACGGAGACAGTCTGCTCCTTTCACACCACCATCAGAACATGTCTTCAGAGCTATCAGCCCAAGGAAAAAGAAGCGCCGCACCACCACCGGGTGGGCTCGAACCTCCAACCTTTCGGTCAACTGCAGATCGCGCTAGCCAGTTGCGTCACGGAGACATTCCTCCTCCACTCTTACCACCATCAGAACTTTTCTTCAGAGCTATCAGCCCAAGGAAAAACAAGCGCCGCACCACCAACCGGTGGTCTCGAACCTCCAACCTTTCGGTCAACTGCAGATCGCGCTAGCCGATTGCGCCACGGAGACAGTCCTCCTCCCCTATCACCACCATCAGAACATTTCTTCAGAGCTATCAGCCCAAAGGAAAAAAAGCGCCCACCACCACCGGGTGGGCTCCAACCTCCAAATTTTCGGTTAACAGCCCATCGCACTAGCCGATTGCGCCACGGAGACAGTCGTGCCGCACTCTCACCACCATCAGAACATATCTTCAAAGCTATCAGCGCAAAGTAAAAAAGCCAAACACCACTCCCGGGAGGGCTCGAACCTCCAACCTTTTCCGTTAAAAGCCGATCGCGCTAGTAAATTGCGCCACGGAGACATCGTGCTCCACTCTCACCACCATCAGAACATATCTTCAAAGCAATCTGCGCTAAGAAAAAAGCGACAAACCACTCCCGGGAGGGCTCGAAACTCCGATTTTTCGGTTAACAGCCGAACGTGCTAGCCAATTGCGCCACGGAGACAGTCGTGCTCCACACTCACCACTGTCAGAACATTTCTTCAGAGCTATCAGCGCAAAGAAAAAAGACACACACCTCCCGGGAGGGCTCAAACCTCCAGTTTTTCGGTTAACAGCCGATCGCGCTAGCCAATTGCGCCACGGAGACAGGCTTGCTCCACTCTCACCACCATCAGAACATTTCTTCAGAGCTATCAGCCCAAAGAAAAAGAAGCGCCGCACCACCACCAGGTGTGCTCGAACCTCCAACCCTTCGGTCAAACAGCAGATCGCGCTAGCCAATTGCGCCACGGAGACAGTCCTCCTCCACTATCACCACCATCAGAACATATCTTCAAAGCTATCAGCCCAAAGAAAAAAAGCAACACACCACTCCCGGGAGGGCTCGAACCTCAAACCTTTCAGTTAACAGCCGATCGCGCTAGCAAATTGCGCCACGGAGACATCGTGCTCCACTCTCACCACCATCAGAACATATCTTCAAAGCAATCTGCGCTAAGAAAAAAGCGACAAACCACTCCCGGGAGGGCTCGAAACTCCGATTTTTCGGTTAACAGCCGAACGTGCTAGCCAATTGCGCCACGGAGACAGTCGTGCTCCACTCTCACCACCGTCAGAACATTTCTTCAGAGCTATCAGCGCAAAGAAAAAACAGCGCCGCACTACCAGCGGGTGGGCTCGAACCTCCAACCTTTCGGTTAACAGCCGATCGCGCTAGCCAATTGCGCCACGGAGACAGTCCTGCTCCACTCTCACCACCGTCAGAACATTTCTTCAGAGCTATCAGCCCAAAGAAAAAAAAGCGCCGCACCACCACCGGGTGGGCTCGAACCTCCAACCTTTCGGTTAACAGCCGATCGCGCTAGCCAATAGCGCCACGGAGACAGTCGTGCCCAATCTCACCACCATCAGAACATATCTTCAAAGCTATCAGCGCAAAGAAAAAGCAAACACCACACCCGTGCTCGAACCTCCAATTTTTCGGTTAACAGACCGATCGCGCTAGCCAATTGCGCCACGGAGACATCGTGCTCCACTCTCACCACCATCAGAACATATCTTCAAAGCTATCAGCGCAAAAGAAAAAAGCAACACACACTCCCGGGAGGGCTCGAACCTCCAATCTTTTCGGTTACAGCCGATCGCGCTAGCCAATTGCGCCCACGGAGACAGTCGTGCTCCACATCTCACCACTGTCAGAACATTATCTTCAAAGCTATAAGCGCAAAGAAAAAAAAGCAGACACACCACCACCGGGTGGGCTCGAACCTCCAACCTTTCGGTTACAGCCGATCGCGCTAGCCAATTGCGCCACGGAGACAGTCGTGCTCCACTCTCACCACCATCAGAACATATCTTCAAAGCTATCAGCGCAAAGAAAAAAACGACACACCACTCTCGGGAGGGCTCGAAACTCCATTTTTTTGTTTAACCGCCGAACGTGCTAGCCAATTGCGCCACGGAGACAGTCGTGCTCAACTCTCACCACCATCAGAACATATCTTCAAAGCTATCAGCCCATAGAGAAAAAAGCCCGCACCACCACCGGGTGGGCTCGAACCTCCAACCTTTCGGTTAACGGCCGAACGCGCTAGCCAATTGCGCCATTGAGACAGTCCTGCTCCACTCTCACCACCGTCAGAACATTTCTTCAGAGCTATCAGCCCAAAGAAAAGAAAGTGCCGCACCATCACCGCGTGGCTCGAACCTCCAACCTTTCGGTTAACAGGCAATAGCGCTAGCCAATCGCGCCACGGAGACAGTCGTGCTTCACTCTCACCACCGTCAGAACATTTCTTTAGAGCTATCGCCCAAGAAGAACAAGTGCCGCACCACCACCGGGTGGGCTCGAACCTCCAACCTTTCGGTCAACTGCAGATCGCGCAAGCCAATTGCGCCACGGAGACAGTCCTCCTCCACTCTCACCACAATCAGAACATATCTTCAAAGCAATCAGCGCAAAGAAAAAAAGCAACACACCACTCCCGGGAGGACTCGAACCTCCAACCTTTCGGTTAACAGCTGATCGCGCTAGCAAATTGCGCCATATAGACATCGTGCTCCACTCTCACCACCATCACAACATATCTTCAAAGCTATCAGCGCAAAGAAAAAAGCAACACGCCACTCCCGGGAGGGCTCGAACCTCCAACCTTTTGGTTAACAGCCGATCGCGCTAGCCAATAGTGCCATGGAGACGGTCGTGCTCCACTCTCACCACCATCAGAACATATCTTCAAAGCTATCAGCCCAAAGAAAAAGAAGCTCCGCTCCACCACCGGGTGGGCTCGAACCTTCAACCTTTCGGTTAACAGCTGATCGCGCTAGCA
>NW_023612742.1:0-102285 GCF_013339725.1 Rhipicephalus microplus | reverse complement strand
TGTGTCTCTACGCCATGTAGTGTGACACTTTCAAAATGGTCATTGTTTTTAAGCACCTGTCCTTTAAATATTTGATGTGTGGATGAATTTATTTTAGTGTCTTATATGAGACACAGAACTTGTGGTAGTTTTCACCGACAGAGGTTTTCATGCAGGTTATTTTCGGGGTCAGGATGGAGCCCCTCTTTCGGCTGAACAAGACAAGTGCTCTTTTGCGCTTGAGTATAAAACCATTCTCATTTGCCCATTGAGATACCTTGTTCAACCCTAGTTGAATGGACGTCTGGTACATTGAGATGTTGCCGATTTTTAACCATCCAATCTCACATCATCGACACATATGCAGTAAAAAATGTTTCGTGGGAGAGACAGGTGCAAGGAATTCACTTTAACTATGAAAGCGTGCAGCGCTCATACACCTCCTTGTGGCACTCCTGTTTCTTGGACAATGCTCGAGATAAGACAGTGCCAACTCGCACACGGAATGTACGTTGAACAAGTAGCTTTCGATATTGTCAGCATTCTACCCCGCACACCTAAATGTGACAGGTCTTGCAATATGCCAAAGCGCCATGTAGTTCATTTGCCTTTCCATGTCGAGTAACAGAAAGAAAAACTGCTTATGAGCAAAGCGTCCGAATTTGTGCCTCAACGGCAGGTGGTCGGTGGTGGACCGAGCGTCCTCGAAACCCACAATGGATAATGGGTCAAGTAGGCCTTTAATTTCAAGGAAGTGCATCAGGCGCCTGTTAATCATTTTCTCAAAGACCTTGCAAAAACAGCTGGTTAACGCTATTGGCCTGTAGCCAGAAACTGAGGCCGGGTCCTTGCCTTGTTTTACTATTGCGATAACGATAGCTTCCTTCCAGGCTGAGGGTAGCTGGCCGAGACCAATCGCATTGTACAGAGAGAGGAGAGCTTTCTGGGTTTCAGTGGGCAGTGTCTAACATTTTATAGCCCACGGTCTGTGCCGGGTAGATTTATTGCAGCAGGTAAGTGACGCTTGCAGTTCAGCCAAACAGAAATGTTCATTGTATGTCTCATGTTTTGGGCGTTTGCGCTCTAGTCTCAGGTTTCTATTCTGGTTTTGTATCGTTGGAACGCTTCACTATAGGTGATGAGCTGGAGACCAGCTGGAAGCGCACCCCGAGAGTGTTTGCCTGGTCTTCCATGCTCTCCCTTGTGTGTTCACTAAAGGACGTGTGGGTACTTGTCGTCCTGCTACATCACTCTACCATGTTCCACACTCTCGCCTAATCTGTGTAGGAATTAATGCCCGATTAAGAATTTATGCCAGCTTTTTCTTCTCGCCCGTCGGTGCACCCTCCTTCCTGCGACTTGATCTTCTTGAAGCTTATAGATTCTCCGCTGTAGGCGAGTCTCTAAGCAACTTCCATGCCTTATTTTGTTCTTTGCGCGCATTACGGCACTCATTATTCCACCATGGGACTCGTCGTTTGCCTGATGGTCCACATGTTTGTGGTATACATTTCGTTGCAGCATCAATCAAAACTGCTGTCAGTAGCTCACAGCAGCTTCTACGCTTAACCCATCCATGTCAGTCCAAGTTAGGACAGTCATTTTTTGATACTGTTCCCAATCGGCTTTGTCGGTGAACCATTTGGGAACCTGTGCAGGACATATATTTGTTATTGATGTGCGTGAATGATAGGAATATGGTCACTGCCGTATGAATTAATCATGATTTTTCATTTAAGTAGAGGCAGGAGTGATGGGATTTGTGTTGAGGTCTATGGCTGAGTACGTATTGTTACGGATGTTGTAGTATGTTGGATCTACGCAGTATGCACTCGTCAACGACGAATCAAGCGAACTGCCAGAGCCCAAGTTTGCGTGTGCAAATGTATGTGTGCGTGTGCGTGCGCAACATTGCTCTAATAAAGCTCCTTTTTTAGTGTTGCCAAGCCATTTTTCATGCTTGTTTAATATTTAGTTCCATTTCAACTGGAAGTTTAATTGACAATTATCAACTTAAAACCGCCACATTATTGAAGCCCTACTTCTTAGCCACTTAAGACAAACATCCCTATACGAGAAAAGCCGTGCAATCACCACACTTTCTGGGCAACCGAAAGTAAATTGCAATACCTGTGCCCGTATGCAGTGACCACACTATTGCACAATCTCTATGAAAGCGCTCGTCGAACCTCAGAGACTATGCCTTTATGTAAGCCCCACCGCACCTACGAAATACACCCAATTTGTCTAAGCTCCGTTTTCCTGGCCCCACGTGGCTATAACTGCTTTGTAACGAAGCAGTAATCAGAAAAGGCTTAGCACTTACGCTTCACCACCTCAATTTTTAGCCTCACCAATTCAAATCAGGTCACGAAGTACGAAATGTTTCGTTCTTTCATTTGTAATGAGAGAAAAATAGCAATAAACAAAATTACATTTGCGATAGAAGCCCACAAGCATGAAGACTAGGCAAATCCGTCTACCCCTATCATTCCAATGGCCTCTGAGCGATCACGAACTGGCGCTTCCCTCTAGTTGATTAAAAAGAAGTCTACGGCACATCAGGCTGTTGCTGGCAAGCTGCCTTGGCATCGTGCACCGGGTCTTGCCAAGTGTCGTGCAGGTACTCTTTAGAAAAACACGCCTGTTGCATTAGGTGGACGTGGGCGTTGTTACTCGACCCATCCTGGAGCTACGCAACTGCCGTTTACCATCTGCTCCCGAAAAGACCAAGTATGCCACTCCATCCCAAGCCCCACCTACACCACGTCAGTCGCGTGGCTGGGATGCTTCGTCACATGACCCACTCGTGTTCAGCGACCCCGATGAGCTTGACGTCGTAGACTGGCTGGACGTATGAGCGCGCTAGTGGTCATAACCAAGGGTACGACTGCACTGAATAGACGCATACCAGCTTTTACCTGGACTGATGGGTCAAGCTATGGTACAACACCATGAAGCCAACTTTACTACCTGACCGGCAGTCAATCAAATCATCACTTTGTCCTGATGATGATGTGTAGGGCTTGATGAACAAGGGCCAATTGATGGCCGAAAGAACCATTTCATAGACAGGAGAGGTGAACAATGATGTGGTATGTGGCTGTATAGGGGCCCTAATATTCCTCCCGCTTACGCGGGTAAAAACATAGAAGTATTGAAAGCATGACAGTGGCGCAAATATGTACAGTGAAACCTAAAAGCGATGGTCTGACAGTAAAACTATGCTGAAAATGTAGCCACCACACCCGCGACTCGGTAGTGAGGTCACGCTACGGATCAGCTCGGATATAATGATGATGAGTGCTTTTTAATGGCGCAAAGGCCAATTGATTGCCAAAAGCGCGTTTCAATAGTCTAAAGTATGAACAATGATATGATGCGTGGCTGTAAAGTGGCCTTAAAATTCGTCGCGCTAACGCGGGTTAAAACATGGAAGTAATAAAAGCATGGCAGTGGTGTGAAATATGTGCTGTAAAAATGATGGCAAAATGTCATTATATTACTATCATGGTAGAGTTGTAGTCACCGCAGCCACAACCACGGTACAGAGGTCGTGCTACGGATGATCTCGAAATATTGGGTTGAAAGCTATGCACATCTTGTAAAAACGTGAGAAGTGTATACAGTTTAAAAAGCGGATCCTTACCGATGAGCATCCCAGGGGTAGTAGAAGCTGCTGTCAGTAGGGCAATAAGAATGCCTTTTCCTTAGCGCATCAAGCTCTTTGCATTGGACGAGAATGTGAGAACCGTAAGTGGTTCTCCACATCTCTCACATACAGTAGAACACCGGTAGACAAAAGATATGAATGTAGAGTATGTATGTCCTGTTCTAAGCCTGGTTAGTGTTACTTCTGCGTGTCGTGATTTTGATAGTGGCGGCCAATAACCTAGTTGCGGCTTAATAGCATGAAGTTTATTGTTTGTGTGTTTATCCCACGTGCTCTACCAATACCGCTTGAGCTTTCGTTTTAGAAAAGGTTTTAGGTCAAGTGCAGAATTGGTATTGATGCATTGGGAGTGTCGTTGGCGGAAGCGGTCAGCTTGTCGGCCAATACGTTCCCTTGTATCTCACGGTGCCCTGGAACCCAGCAGACAACGACGTGCTGTTTTGATGCGTACAGTGTGCACAGAAGTGAGTAAGTGACACCAGCACGGGGTTCTTGTGTTTTTTTGGAGTTTTTATGGCTTTGAACACGCTTAGGGAATCTGTGTATATTACCGGCTTTTGTAATTTTATCTGTTTGATGTGTTTTACGACCGCCAGTATTGCGTAAGCTTCTCCTGTGAAAATGCTTGCATCAGGATCAAGAACGCCGGCTTTGGAAAAGGATTGGCCTACCGCTGCATAATACACAGAAGTGTTTGACTTGACGCGTCGGTAAAAAACTCAGGA
This sequence comes from Rhipicephalus microplus, assembly GCF_013339725.1. Classification (NCBI taxonomy): domain Eukaryota; kingdom Metazoa; phylum Arthropoda; class Arachnida; order Ixodida; family Ixodidae; genus Rhipicephalus; species Rhipicephalus microplus. Next base: position 97,908 of record NW_023612742.1, on the reverse strand, counting down.
CATGTGTATTTATGTTGCAGTTCTAGAAAGTATGTATGTGTGCAAGTGGTGCGTGCTTTGTGACTTCAACAAAACAGACATCACAGTCTATAAGCTCCCACGGCCACTGTGGCAGATATGTTGCAGGAGCCATCAAACTGTGTTCGACAAGAGGCACACCTGTTTCTTTCGGCCAGGGCCCCGTACAACGGAGTGCATAGGGCTGCCTAAACTAAGGGACATTCTCGAACAGCAGAACAAGACAATCATTAATTGTGAAGGGAACGGTGTGTCTTGTCTGCCTTCACCTACAAAAGTATAAAAAGGACAGGAAACATCTTTGTAGGTAAGCGCCATTCATTGAATCCACTACAAGCTCTCCACACGGGCTACTTCGGAAAGCACCCGGAGATAGGCAAATGCCTATATGGTTGACGGGGTAGATAATCTTCAAGGCGGATGGTGTGGCCGACTGATAGACTATAGCAACCGTAAGTCTAGGCGTGTGCGTAAGAGGCTTTTATATAAATTCATTAGACATTTTGTGTCTCTACCCCATGTAGTGTTTGACAACACTTTCAAAATGTTCATTGTTTTTAAGCACCTGTCCTTTAAATATTTGATGTGTGGGATGAAGGTTATTTTAGTGTCTTATATGAGACCAAGAAAGTTTGTGGTAGGTTTTCACAGACAGAGGTTGACCAAGCAGGTCAATTTCGGGGTCAGGATGAAGCCCCTCTTTCGGCTGAACAAGACAGTGCTCTTTTGCGCGTTGAGTGTAAAACCATTCTCATTTGCCCATTGAGATACCTTGTTCAAACCCTAGTTGAACTGGACGTTGGTACATTGAGATGTTGCACGATTTGTAACCAATCTGCACATCATCGACATATATGCAGTAAAAAAGGTTTCGAGGGAGAGACAGGTGCAAGGAATTCACTTTAACTATGAAAAGCGTGCAGCTCAATACACCTCCTTGTGGCACTCCTGTTTCTTGGACAAATACTCGAGATAAGACAGTGCCAACTCGCACACGGAATGTACGGTTGGACAAGTAGCTTTCGATAATTGTCAGCATCTACCCCGCACACCTAAATGTGACAGGTCTCGCAATATGCCACAGCGCCATGTAGTGTCATATGCCTTTTCCATGTCGAGTAACACAGAAAGAAAAACTGCTTATGAGTAAAAGCGTCGCGAATTTGTGCCTCAATACGGGCAAGGTGGTCGGTGGTGGACCGAGCGTCTCGAAACCCACACTGGTATGGGTCAAGTAGGCCCTTAATTTCAAGGAAGTGCATCAGGCGCCTGTTATCATTTCTCAAAGACCTTGCAAAAACAGCGTGTTAATGCTATTGGCCTGTAGCTGAAAACTGAGGCCGGGTCCCTTGCCTTGTTTCAAATTGCGATAACGATAGCTTCCTTCCAGGCTGACGGTAGCTCGGCGGAAGACTATATCGCATTGTACAGAGAGAGGAGAGCTTTCTGGGTTTCAGTGGGCAGGTGTCTTAACATTTTATATGCACACGGTCTGTGCCTGGGTAGATTTATCGCAGCAGGTAAGTGACGCTTGCAGTTCAGCCAAACAGAAATGTTCATTGTATGTCTCATGTGTTGTGCGTTTGCACTCTAGTCTCAGGTTTTCTATTCTGGTTTTGTATCGTGAAAACGCTTCACTATAGTGTGATGAGCTGGAGACCAGCTGGAAATGCGCCCCGAGAGTGTTTGCCTGGTCTTCCAAGCTCTCCCTTTGTGGGTTCACTAAGGACGTGTGGGGTACTTGTCGTCCTGCTACCTTACTCTACCATGTTCCAGACTCTCGCCTAATCTGGTGTAGGAATTATGCCTGGTAAGAATTTATGCCAGCTTTCTCTTTTCGCCCCTCGGTGCACCCTCCTCCCTTGCGACTTGATCTTCTTAAAGCTTATAGATTCTCCGCTGTAGGCCAGTCTCTAAGCAACTTCCATGCCTTATTTTGTTCTTTGCGCGCATTACGGCACTCATTATTCCACCATGGGACTCGTCGTTTGCCTGATGTCCACATGTTTGTGGTATACATTTCGTTGCAGCATCAATCAAAACTGCTGTCAAGTAGCTCACAGCAGCTTCTTACGCTTAACCCATCCATGTCAGTCCAAGTTAGGAGAGTCATTTTTGATACGTTCCCAATCGGCTTTGTCGGTGAACCATTTGGGAACCTGTGCAGGACATATATTTGTTATTGAAGTGCTGATAACGATAGGAAAATGGTCCCTGCCATATGAATTAATATGATTTTTCATTTAAGTAGAGGCAGGAGTGATGGGGATGTTGTGCTGAGGTCTATGGCTGAGTACGTATTGTTACGGATGTTGTAGTATGTTGGATCTTTCCGATTCAGAACGCACGCACCGGAAAAAAAAAGAAACTGTTCAATCAAGCAAACTCGCGCATCGCAGCGAGAGTCTCCCCATAGGCTACTATGAGCATTAAAGTCCCGTAGGACGAGATACGGTTCTCGAAGTTCAGCTGTCAGTGACTGAAACTCGTGTTTAGTCAGTTTAATGGTGTGGTGGTATGTATATGCTGCAAATTGTTACCAATTTGTTGAAGATGACAGCTCGGACAGCTACTGCTTTCAGGGATGTCTGAAAGGGTAAAAGTGTACAAGCTGTTCCTTGGTTAACAATTATGGCAATACCACTGGATGAGGCGACAGCGTCATCTCGGTCTTTTCGAAAGATAACGTAATTTCGAAGATAGTTACTGTGTCTTGATTTTTGTGTGTCTCTTGTACAGACAGCAGTTTTGGTGTATATTTGTGTAAAAGTTCTTGAATATCTTCAAGTTTTTTCAGCAGTCCTCTGAAGTTTCACTGTAGTATTTGTGCCATTTTAATCTGTGTGGTGCTGTGTATACAAAAGTGTTACCTTACGTTATAGGGTCCTTAGGAGGCCCTGTAATTCATAGTCTTTCTTTTTTAGTGCGCTCCAAAGAGCTACGCCTCTCCTTCGGCGTCTTGGGCGTCGGGGAGTCGTACTTGTATCCATCGCCTCTTGTGAGGTGGTGGATGTTGTCTGCACGGCTGGCACATTCACAGAACTTTCGGACCTAACTGCGCTTGCAGTGGTCCGAGCTCCGGCAGACTAGGGAACCTGCTGGCCCTGTTTGTTAGGTGGCGGAGCAGTACTGGCTGCTTTAGCCAGGAGCGCTTGTGGCACGCCCGCAGTCTCACTCTGTGTGACTTTTGCGGGCTCGGAAAGATGCGGCGCGGCGCCCCGGCGCGTCACATTGGCAAAGGAAGGACTGCTTTGATGGATGGAGAACCGTTTACGTGCTTATTGAAAGGACAGATGGAACTTCACTTTAACCTCAAGGATTGTTTTTCTTTCTTCCAGATTGAGCACGATCTCGAGTAGGTAGCATTGTCTCCTTCACAGTTCGCACAACATGATGTGTTTGAATTACAGGTATCTAACGCGTGCTCGTTAGATGTACATTTTGCGCAAGTATTACGCCCTCTGCAACTTGTGACCCATGTACAAAGCGCTGGAACTTGAACATTTGCGAGGGTTTGGCACGTAGGGCCTGACACGGAGCTTGCAGTAGCCAGATTCATTGAATCGGGTAAGTCACTGGTGCCAACGGTGATGATTATGTGTGTCGTGGGTGTTTCCTTTTTGTCTCGTCGTATAAATATTCTTTGGACTTTGACTACATTCTGGTCTTGCCTGCCTTCTAATAATTCACTTTTGGACAGTCCAAGCAGGTCGTCATATAAGACCACGCCGCGCACTGTATTCATTGACCTGTGTGGGCCCGCTGAGACTGGGACATTTCCAAACGCTACCAGTTTAGGTAAGTTGTCGTATTGGAGCTTGTCGCGGACCTCCAAAAGGAGGTCGCCGCTCCCCAACTTCGTTACACGGTATCCTGGGCCGATTGCTTCGGTGAGTGTTTTCGAGACAAGAAAAGATGAAATTGCTCGGACTGTCTTGTTGTCTTTTTGCCTATGGACTACATGAAACTTGGGAAAAGACTGCTTCGCTTTGGAAAAAAGAAGCGGTTCATCGGTGCGCCACCTTTGGGGCGGCGATCAGGAAGAGGGGGGAAAAAGTTGGCCATACAGATTCTGTACAGATCGGCGGCGATGGTCGCCACACACCACCGAGCCCAACAAGGGGACGCTACAAGGTTGAATAGTAAACACTTGGAGACACCAGCCATGCATCGCCGCTATAACCGAATATAACTACCCAAGGTTGGGTACTACACAGGTTGAACCCTCGCCGCCAGAAAATTTGGTAGTAAACGGAGAAGAGAAGACAACAGGACAGATAAAAAGTGAGAGATAAAGACGAAGATGTCAGTAGAGAGAGATAGGAAAAGGCGACTGCCGAGTTCCCCTGGGTGGGTCAGCCCAGGGGTGCCGTCTACGTGAAGCAGGGGCCAAAAGGGTGTGCTGCCTCTGCCGGGGGCCTTAAAGGTCCAATCACCCAGCGTCGGCTCAACCCCCCGGATCCCGTTTTCCCCCGGACACGGCAAAGCCACGCACGGCTAGGCTTGGGAGGGAGGGAGTCAAAACTCCCCCGTTAGCTCGGGTCCGTGGTGTCGCTACACACCAAACGCCTACTTGAGCAGACGCCCCTGCGGGGTCAGCTCGGAATATGGGTAGAAAGCTATGTATATCATTTAAAAAGCAAACAGTGATTCGACTTCAAAAAGCGCATTCCTGCCGATGAGCATATGTATTGGCACCTGCTGTCGACAGGGAAGCAAAACGTGCTTGTTTCTCAGGGCATCTAGCTCATTGCGCTGCACAAGAATGTGGGAAACCGTAAGTTGTTCTCCACATCTCTCACACAATGGCGGATCGCCACCAGACAAAAGGTGTGAATGCGTTGAGTGAGTGTGTCCTATTTGTAACCTAATAAGTGTGACTTGTGTGTTGCGGGATCTGAATACTTTGGCCAATTTTCAAGTCTCGGTTTGATAACGTGCGATTTATTATCCGTTTGCCTATCCCACAGGCGCAGCAGTGGTAGGAATGGTTTCATGTCAATTGCAGGGATAGCTAGGGATGTATTGGCGGGTGCGTGGTCGTGCACAGACCCAGCCAGCTGGTCCGCCACCACGTTTCCTAGCGATCTCGCAGTACCCTGGCACCGAGCACACCCCAACCTGTCATTCGAGGGCATAAAGTGTGCATAAAAGAAAGTAAACTGATATAAAGACAAGATATTTATGTTTTTATTCAGCGTTTTCAAAGCTGTTACGACACTCAGCGAATACGTGTACACAGCCACATGTTTCAGTTTTATTTCCTTGATATTGCCACAGGCATGGAACGAGGTTTAGCCATGCCATGTGAGTATGTGCCATGTTGTAAAAAAGAAGAAGACTGTTGGTGTGCTCGTGCTCAAACGTTCGGTTCGGCTCGACGTCCAGTGCTGCTTCTCTGAACAGACGTTGTGGTCGTTCTGTAATCACGTGACATTTCTGGTGGAGCTGCTGTGTAGTGTTGTATGCACTGCAATCAGCAGCAAGGTCCCGACACTAGTCGCGGCTCGGAAGAACCAGCTGACCTACGGCGTAGCAGGCGACAACTAGGCCTACCTCCTGAATTCGGACCATTTCCACAATTCGGCGGTACTATGGCTAGTGCGGGAACGCAAACCCAAAGAACATCAATGCTGCCTCCTTCGTGGTTCTTCAACGCCCGACGAACCCCGAAGCCGTTCTACGGTGACCCTTACGAGCACGTCGACGACTGGATTGACGACTACAACCGTTGCGGCAGCGTCAACGATTGGAACGAGCAGCGATAGCTTCGGCATGTCTACTTTTATTTCGAGGACTCTGCTGCGTGCATATTGTTCGAAAACCATGAAGCCACTATGACAACCTGGCCAGAGTTTTGCGACCAGTTGCGGAATACCTTCCAAAGCTCTGACCGAAAGGAGCAAGCGGAACGGCTCATCAATTCCCGAAACCAGCGTCCGAACCAGAGTGTTGCCATGTTTGTTGAGGACATATCGCGGCTGTTCAGGCGAGCTGACTCTTCAATGACGGAAGCGAAGAAGGTGCTCCTCCTAATGCGGGGAGTGAAATAGCAGCTGCTCGCGGGACTAGTGCGGAACCCTCCCAGCACTGTAGAGGATTTTCTCCGCGAAGCCACGACAATAGAGAGAATGCTAAGGCAGCGTTCTTGCCAGTACGAGCGTCCTGGCCGTCTTTCGTCAGTGTCGTCGGCCCTGCCAACACCTGACGTCACGACTGTAAGAGACCTGACGGAACTCGTGCGCAGTATTGTGCGCGAGGAGCTGCAAAAGCTGCACGTGGTGTCTTTTCCGCCGCATGTTGCTGCTCTAACGGATGTCGTTCGCGAAGAGGTCTGCCAGCTGGTGCACCCCATGACGACTCTGCGTGCAGCTGAAGTCCAACCCATGACGGCCCCGTGTCCAGCCGAAGCTCCGCTATTAACGTACGCAGAAGCAGTACGTACTCCTGCACTGGCTGTTGGCTATCTGTCCCGTCCGTCCACCCTGCAGACGGCGCCATCGTTCTACTCAAGACCACCGCAGTACGGCAACTCACTCTCACACGGAAATCCAGTGTATGGCGTGCTCCCGACAACCAGCCTCTATGTTATCACTGTGGAGAACCAGGTCACATCTACCGTAAGTGCGCATACAGGCACAAGGGTCTTCCTGGCTTTCGTCCGGATGCTCGTCGACCCAGACATGGTGAGCGGCCCCGTGCTATCGCCGAATACTTGGCAAGCCAACGATCCTCAACCCTTCCGCGTCGCCAATCTCGCTCACCGTCTCCACGGCATTCCACGTCACCTGGCCAACAATCGACCTTCGCGGACGTCCTTGCAGGAAGATCAACAAAATCCACAAGCCCGCGCCGGAGAAACTAAGAAAAGCGACCTCTGGGGGTGAGGCCGCTGTTGATTGACCGTTACAAGACCCTCCCCCGATCTGCCTGCCGACATCCGACGACATCCTTTCACTGACGTCTGCCATCGACGACAAACGTGTCTCTGCTCGTATCTCTGTCCTTGTCGACAACCACCCGCTGACCGCTCTGGTAGATACGGGTGTTGATTATTCTGTTATAAGCGCTGACTTCGCTGCACAGCTAAGAAAGGTAACAACACCTTGGGGACATGGAACCAACCTCCGGACTTCGGGAGGTCACTTATTGACACCGCTGAGAATGTGCACTGCCCGCTTCCGAATTATTGAGTCGACGTACATTGCGTCCTTCGTTGTATTGCGCAAGTGCTCCCAAAACCTGATTCTCGGAATGGATTTTCTCGGCGAGCATGGAGATATTATTAACCTTCGCGACCTGCTCATAACGTTATCTAATGACCATACAGCCCTACGAAGGGATGCGGTTGCGCAGACCACAACACTTCGAATGGCTGACGACACCACCGCACTTCCGCCGCGAGTCAGTATGTTGGTAACTGTGGAGAGCGACTGTGACAAGAGTAGTGGCATCGCGGAAACTAACCTCTCGCTGCTCTTAGCTCGGCAGATTTGTGTCGCGTGTGCTATCGTCCAACTGAAACATCGGAGGACTCAGCTTCTGATCACGAATTTCGGCGGCCAGTACCAACACTTGGCAAAGCGAAGAGCGATCGAGAACTTTGAAGCCATTGATGACGAAGAATGTTCCACTAACGATCTGATTGCCACTGCTGCCGAAGGTAACACTGCATTAGCCAGTACAGTTGACGTGAATTGCCAGCTATCCTCTGCGCAGCAGCAGCAGATACGCATGATTTTACGTACGTATAGTGACTGCTTTGCGTCCACCTCCAAAATCAAGCAGACCACAACCGCGAAGCACCGCATTATAACGGACCCTACTGAACGGACTGTACGACAGAACGCCTACCGTCGCAAAAAGAACAAGAGGCAATACGTTTTCAAGTGGAACTGATGCTCGACGACGACGTCACCCAACCCTCGAACAGTCCATAAGCGTCACCCGTCGTACTTCTTAAAAAAAGACGGCACTCTTCGATTTTGCGTCGATTACCGGATGCTCAACAAAGTGACGAAGAGAGACGTCCACCCTCTCCCACGCATAGATGATTCACTGGATTGACTTCGACATGCCCGATATTTTTCCTCAATGAATTTACGCGGCGGCTACTGGCAGATTGAGATCGATGAACGTGACAGGGAAAAAACAGCATTCATAACTCCCGATGGCCTCTACGAATTCAAAGTGTTACCATTTGAATTGTGCTCTGCACCGGCAACGTTCCAAAGGATGATGGACATTGTCCTGTGCTGTCTGAAGTGGGAATCTTGCCTCGTGTATTTAGACGACGTCATTGTTTTTTCCAAAACATTTGAGCAACATTTACAACGCCTTCAGTCCGTCTTGGTCGCTATTTGATCCACAGGCCTATCTCTAAAACCGGAGAAGTTAATTTCGGCTACGAAGAACTAAGTTCCTCGGCCACCTCATCAGTCACGATGGCATTAGACCAGACCCAGAAAAGACCATGGCCGTTGCTGCATTTCCTCCACCTTTAAACAAACGGGATTTGCGCCGGTTTTTGGTCTCTGCGCCTACTACAGGCGCTTTGTCCGGAGCTTTGCCAACATTGCTGAACCCCTTACTCGTTTAACGAAGGAGGATACTGCTTTTGTGTGGGGTCCAGAGAAGAGAGCCGCTTTTCACAAGCTTCAACAGTGCCTTCAGAGTGAGCCCTTATAGGGCACTTTGATGAAGATGCCGCCACCGAACTGCTCACTGGTGCAAGCAACATTGATCTTAGTGCAGTGATCGTCCAGTGGAAAGACGGTGCCGAGCGTTCCATCGCTTATGCTAGTCGCATTCTATCACCTGCGGAAACTAACTACTCGACCAAGCAGAAGGAATGTCTTGCTGTTATTTGGGTGATAACAAAGTTCCGACCGTATCTGTATGGCTGTCCCTTCAGAGTAGTTGCGGACCATCATGCCCTCTGTTTGCTGGCCAATCTCAAGGACCTTTCAGGGCGCTTCACGAGGTGTAGCTTGCGCCTTCAAGAATTGGAGGTTATAGTCGTCTACAAGTCGGGCCACAGGCACACTGATGCTGATTGCCTTTCACGCGTGCCCCTCGCGACGACATCGAGTGACGATGATACCGATGGCCATTTTCTTTGTGCAGTCAGTGAATCTGACTTGGCCTAACAACAGTGAATTAATTCAGAGATCCGACAACTTATCCAATACCTTCAAGGTCACAGCTCGAGTCCACCATCGGCATTCGCACGTTCAGGGTCATTTTGTCTGCGCAACGACATCGTCTACAAAAACAACTTCGAACCTTATTTGACTGAATACCTCCTCGTCGTTCCACCAGGGCTACGTGCTGACATTTTATCTGCCTGCCACGACGAGCTTTCCTCCGGCCACCTAGTATCCGCACGTACCGTTGCCCGGATTCGGACTCGCTACTACTGGCCAAAGCTCACCCAGGATGTCAAACATTAGGTTAAAACGTGCAATCATTTCCAGCGCCGTAAAGCCCCACCTGTGCGCCCTGCTGGTTTATTGCAGCCTGTTGCACCCCCGTCACAACCATTTGAATGAATCGGCATGGGCTTGCTTGGGCCCTTCCCGAAGTCACATGATGGCAACCGCGGAATCTTAGTCGCTACTGACTATTTAACGGGGTACTGCGAAACGAAAGCCCTACAATGAGTCACTGTTAATGAGAATGCGCATTTTTTCATCAACAACATCGTCCTCCGCCATGGAGCGCCAACAGTTCTTATCACTGACCGTGGAACAGCCTTCACAGCCCAATTGATGCAAGTCGTCACGAGACTTAGTGGAACAGCTCATCGCAAAACGACCGCATACAATCGACAAACCATTATTCTGACGAAGTGATTAAACAAGACGCTCGCTGACATGCTATCTTTGTACGTCGACCGCGATCACAAAAACTGGAATGAAATTTTGCCATACGTAACGTTCGCTTACAACACTGCGGTTCAAGAGACTACGGGTATCACTCCCTTCCGGTTGCTTCAAGGTCGAGAAGCAATCACGATGCTGGATGCCATGCTCTTGCCTGACATGACCGATATTCCTACTGATGCGAACGACTTTATCCGGCTCGCCGACGCGGCCCGCCAGCTTGCACTCGAGTGGATCCGCAAACAACAACGCATCGACTCGCAGAGGTACAACTCCAGTCATCGCCATGTTATTTAGCAACCCGGTGATCTGGTGTGGTTGTGGATCCCCGTTCGCCAAAGGGGCCGCTCGGTAAAGGTACTTCATCGCTACTTCGGTCCTGATAGAGTTCTACGGTGCTTCACAGATGTCAACTACGAAATTCTGCTTGAAGACACAGCTCGGCGATCTCGATGTTCCCAGCAGGCCGACTTTGTTCATGTGTCACGGATGAAGCCACACTACCTCCGAGCCACCCGACACTGCTTCATCATGCGTCTTTGTGCGTGTACGTGATTACTTCAACCTTTATTCGGTATTGGTCATCGGGGTGGTGCTTTTTCTTCGAAGGGGGGGAGGTAATGCCAGAGGCATGGAACGAGGTTTAGCCATGCCAATGCGAGTATGTGCCATGTGTGAGTGGTGTCAGCGTTAACCTTGCGGTATTACGTAAGAGACATCTAACATCTCTGCAGATGGAGCGACCATTCATTTGATTTTACATACATGCTTTCGATCTACAGGGCTCATTCGAAAGGCACTCGTAGAAAGGCGAATGCATAGACGGTGGACGGGGTCGAGCATCTTTTAGGCTGATGGGGTCGCAGACTGATAGGTGGTAGCACCGTAATCTAGGCACGTGCGTACGAGGCTTTTAGAGAAATTCATTAGGCATTTAATGACACTACCCCACGTAGTGCGTGACAACACTTTCAGAATATTGATTGTCTTTAAGCACCTGTGCTTTAGGTACTTGATATAATATATGAAGGTTAGTTCTGAGTCCAATATTAGTCTCAGAAACCTATGCTCACACTTCACAGCTAGACGTGTATCATACAGATCAATCTCAGGATCGCCATGAACTTCCCTCTTCCGGCAGAACAGGATGCAGGTACTGTTTTGCGCGTTCAGTTTAAAGTCATTCTCATCTGCCCATTGAGAGACCTTGTTCAAACCTAATTGAACCTGACGTTCACACACTGATAGGTTACAGGACTGGAAACCGACCTGCACATCGTCAACATATACACAGTAAAACTTATTTCGTGGCATAGCGAGGCGCAAGGACTTCATTTTGACTATAAATAGTGTACAACTCAATACACCTCCTTGCGGCACTCCTGTTTCTTGAACAAATGTATGGGACAATACAGTACCTACTCATACACGGAATGGCCGATTGGACAGGCAGTTTTCGTTTATAGCCAACATTCTGCCCCACACACCTGTGTGCGATAGGTCTCGGAGTATGCTAAAGCGCCACGTTGTGCCATAGGCCTTCTACATATCTAGGAACACAGAAATAGAATGAAAGCATCACGAATTTGTATCTTGGTACGGACAAGGTGGTCAGTAGTGAGTTCAGCCTCCCGAAACCTGCACTGGTATGGGTGAAGTAGGCTTTTTGTTTCAAGGAAGGGCATCAGTCACCTGTTTATCATTTTCTCAAAGACCTTGCACAGACAACTCGTCAATGCTATGTGTCTATAACTTGATGCTGAAGATGGGTCCTTACCCTACTTAAGGATTGGAATAATGATGGCTTTTTTTCCAGGCGCAAGGGACCTCTCCAGAAAAGCAAACAGCATTGTACAAGAAAAGGAGGGTTTTTTGGGTTTCAGGGGGCAGAAGTTTCAGCCTTTCGTACACTATTTGGTTGGCACCTGGGGCAGTCCTGTTGCAGCAATTAGGCGTCCTGTTGCAACGTTGGAACGCTGGATTGCAATGGGTTGAGCTGGAGACCTGTTCGAAGTGTGCACCGTGGGAGTTCGTTTGGTATTTCAAACCGCTGCCTTGTGTGTTTACTAGGGGAAGAGGATGCGCTTCTAGCCCTACTACCCTAATGACCCTGCTCCAGACTCTTTCCTCATGTGTACATGTGGTGATGTCAGATAGAAACTTCTGCCAGTTCTCCCTTCTGGCTTTCCGACGCGTTCTCCTGCCTTGTGACATTATGTTTTTAAAATTTGCAATGTTCTTGGTGATTTCGAAGTCTCAAAGACGCTTCCACGTTTTGTTTTGTTGTTTGCACGCATTGAGAGACTCACTGTTAAACCAGGGAACGCGCCGTTTTCTGGGAAGTCCAGACGTTTGCAGAATGCACTTAGTCGCAGCTTCAATAACAAAAGCAGTAAAGTACTCTAGAGATGCATTTATGCTAGAACCGTATATGTCAGTCCAACGTAAGCTAGCTGTTTTATAAAATTGGTCCCAATTGGCTTTTTTAGGCCTTTGGGAACATGTGCAGGACATCCAGATTTTGTTAGTGTACTCAAACTTACAGGAAAATGGTCACTTCAGTAAGTAATATTTATGGCTTTCCATGTGAGTATCGGTAGGAGCTATAGAGAGATAATGTTGAGGTATATCGACGAGTAGCAAATATTAGTCAGGCTATAGTATGTTGACTTTTTTTTGATTGAAGGTAGATGCTTCAGAAAAGAAAAGGAACTGTTAAATAAGGCGGCCTCGCGCATCGCAGCGAGAGTCACCACGTAGGCTACTATTGGCATTGAAGGAACACTAAAGTCAACAATTAAGTCGACGTTGATTGTTGAAATGGTGGTCCAGAAACCTTGCAGTGTTATTTTTGTGCCACACAAGGGCCCATTTTGAAATAAAAATCACGTTTTAGTGCTCCGCATCAGGTTAGCGCACTTCAAATTTCACGCCTCAAGAAGCGGACCGACCGGACCGTCTCACGTCACTGTTGCCATGCATAACGTTGCCCGGCTATACTGCGCTAGTAGCAGCAGACTGAAAGCAGCGGGAGCCACAGCAGCAACAATGGTCATGAATCAATTTCCCGCCATTGGCTTCGAGATTACACACGCTTTTGTTTCAACTGCGCCCCGCTAGATGGCACCACCTGTCCTCCGGAACTACGCGAAAGTTCAATATTTGAACCACTCGTGCCATTCCCCATAGTAACGTCCGGCAATTCTTTTTTTTTCATGAATCATGCAGAAACAAACAAGCAACATCCTAGTGCGTCTTTTAAAGCACGGAACGTTCTTTATTTAGTGCAGTTAGCTCGATTACTAGGGATTAATTGTAGGCGGTCCATCTGATGTGATCAGGATCATTTTGAAAATGTCCTACTACGGCGCTTGTGTTCCTGTGCATTTACTTAAGTTTCTCGGTAAGTAAGGCGCTGTTGTTCATAACATTGTTGTTTTAGATGTTTTCATACATTGCGCTTTCACTCTGACGTAAATAATTGTTTGAATTTAGAGTCCGCCTAAAGCCCCCTAGGACGAGAGACGACTCTGGAAGTTCATAGATCAGCCACTGAAATTCGTTTTGATTCAGTTGATGGAGTGGAGGTATGTAAATACTGCGAATTGTTGCCAATTCGTTGAAGGTGACAGCTTGCACAGCTAATGCTTCCAGGGATGCCTGAAGGGGTAAATGTATACAGGCTGTTCCTTGATTAACTATTATAGCAACACCACCGGATGAGGCGACAGCATCATCTCGGTCCTTTCGAAAGATAACGCAATTGCGTAGAAAGTTAGTGTGTCTTGAATTTAAGCTCGTTTCTTGCACACACAGCACCTTTTGTTTATGTTTGTGTAAATGTTCATGGATATCATCGAGGTTCCTCAGCCGTAATCTAGCCATCCACTGTATTATATGTGTCATTCCAAAGGTGTGTGGTGCTGTGAGTGCAAAAAGTGTTACTTCCGGTTACATGGCCTTTTGGGGGCCCTGCGATTCGCCGTTTTTCTTTCTGTTAGTGCTCCAAAGAGTTGCGCCTATACTTTCGCGTCTGAGGCGCACGAGGAGAGGGCCTTGTATCCATCACCTCCTGTGAGGTGGCGGATGGTGCGTGATGAGCAGGCACATTCAAAGAAGTTTCAGACGTAACTGCAGGGGCAGTGGTTCGAGGTCTGGCAGACTCTGAAGTGTGCTGAACCTGTTTAGCATGAGGCGGAGCAGCACAGGCTACTCCAGCCTTGGACGCAGACGGCGCGACCATGGTCACACTTTGTGTGACAATCGCGGGTGGGGAATAATGTGATGTGGCGCCCTGGCACGTCACATTTGCAAAGGAAGCGGAGTGCTTGTTGTGAAGCACTAACGAGCCTTTAGTAAAGACAGATTGAATTTTGGTTTAGGTTCAACGATGTGTTTTTTTTTCTTTTTTCCAGGATGGACGCGTTCGCGAGTAGGTGGGATGGTCCCTTCCGCCGTTCGCAGAGCGGGCTGCAGCAGTACAGTCGTCCGGTGGTTGTTTGTTGAAGCTACAGTTTGCGCAAGGAGCGTTCCTTCTGCAGCTTTGCGACCCATGTCCAAAGCGCTCACATTTGATACACCCACGACAATTTCGTATTTAGGGCCTGACACGAAGCTTGCAGTAGCTGGTCTGAATCGAATCGGGGAAGTCACTGGCACCGATGGTATAATTATTTGTTTTGTTGGTGTTTCTTTTTTGTTTCGTCGTATCACTATATCCTTTGGACCTTCACAACATTCTAGTCTTGCCAGCCTTCCAATAGTTCACTCTCTGATAATACGAAAAGAGCGTCATCAGAAATGACACAGCGAACTGTGTTCGAGGATCTAAGAGGGCATACGGAAACTGGGACATGCCCAAACGCTACCAGTTTAGGTAAGTTTAGGTAAGGTGTCGCTACACACCAAACGCCTGCTTACGCAGACGCCCCTGCGGGCATCGCTTTGTTCTTGGGTCGGCCACGCGGGTGAAAGCTTCGCGTGGGAAAACACCTGCGTGGCAGAGCCTAAAGAGCTGACGAGGCCTTTGCAAGCAATATTTCGGATGACCTCGACTTCTGTAAGCAGGTGAATGCATATTTGACAGAGTCTGGTGCATTCACGTGCTTGATAGAATATGTTGCAGTGTGACGGAGTCTACCGAAAGCTACGTAGTCGAGCCAGTAGACTCATCGTCCGATCAACGCTGCTGAGGCTACGATCCAGTTCACGTCGCATTGACTAAACCCTGACAAGACCCACCTGCAGCGTTCTTTCCCTAGGTCACCAGGACGGCTCGTTTTTGGGCCTGGAGAGATCGTACTGGTATATAATGGAGCCTGCTGTGTGCCAGCGAGAGAAAAGACGATGACGTTTGTGTGCTGTGCTGTCGGCTTGTTTGCGCTTAAGTTGTCTTGACGTCATTTGCATCTTGCCAGGTGCCGTGCCGATACTCTTAAAAAGAACACGCTTGTTACAAATGATGGAAGCTCGGGGTAGTTCCCCTTCTCGTCCTGGAAGAGGAGAACCGGTGGCATCGGCGCCAGCTCTGTGCCAGCGAAATGAAATACGATGACGTGCGTGTGTTTTTTTAATGCCTACATTCTTTGCAGTTAAGGGTCTGAAACTCACAATGAACTAAGCTGAAAGAATCGCGCTTTTACTAGGTGCCTTTTAAATGCAATAAAACAGCCAACAGATCCTGAACGAGTGCTACTACGCGAAAAAGGAAACGAGCGGACAAAAAGGACGAACACAAAAAGTGACGTGCATGCGAATCTGCGGGTGCGTAGCAGAATAAAAACAAGCACGACGAGAAAAAAAGTAATGAATGAAGTGAAATGTCATATACCAATACGCACCACAATTCAGACAGAAACTGTTTTCTTAGGAGTGAAGAAAAAAATCAGAAAAAATGAGATAAAATGCGGAGCGGAAGATGCGCGCGTTTTTCATGGTGACCGCAAAGTATAACCGTTATCATGCAAAGAAAGCGGCTGATAACGACGAGGATGCGAAAGGGAAGAGGAGGAGCTGTGAGTACGTATGGTCCCTTCTGTATGTCACTCCAGTAGTTCCGTATGTTTCCGCAGGATACTTACGGCAAATATGTTCCTTCTGTAAGCTAACATATGTAAATATTGGAACGACATGCGGAACGTTTCAACTGGAATAAGTGCGATAGTTTCCCGAGATAATGATGTGATTTGTGGGGTTTGAAGTCCCGAAACACCCATGTCAATATGAGACACACCGTAGTGGAGGGCACCGGAAATTTCGACCACCTGGGGTTCTTGAACGTGCCCCCAAATCTGAGTACACGGACCTACAACGTTTCCGCCTTCATCGGAAATGCAGCCGCCACAGCCGGGATTCAATCCCGCGACCTGCGGGTCAGCAGCCGAGCACCTTGGCCACTAGACCACCGTGGCGGGGCGATATTTTGCCGAGACAAAGGGGCTTTAGCGCAGTACGTTTCTCAGCATCAGAGTGTTCATCACGTGCGTCGTTACAAACAAGTCGTGTGTCTTCACGACAGTGGCAATGACCTTCGGCAAAACACCAGTGCGCCGCAGAAATTGTTTGGGGTTCACATGACATTTCATTTTGATAAGAATTAGGGGGACGCTCTCGGTAAATATTTGCCATCGCGATCATGTGTTGAATAAATATACGTATGTGCCCCGCCGCGGTGGTCTAGTGGCTAAGATACTCGGCTGCTGATCGACAGGGCGCGGGTTCGAATCCCGGCTGCGGCGGCTGCATTTCTGATGGAGGCGGAAATGTTGTAGGCCCGTGTACTCAGATTTTGGGTGCACGTTAAAGAACCCCAGGTGGTCTAAATTTACGGAGCCCTCCACTATGGCGTCTCTCATAATCATATAGTGGTTTTGGGACGTTAAACCCCACACATCAATCAATCAAATATACGTATGTAGAAATGAGAAATGGGCACACACAGAAAAGACAAAAGAAAAAATTCTGGAGCGCACGACCGGGGATCTGTATCAGCGACCCCTCGCGGCGCTTTACAGCTCAACCAGCTGCCATGCATCTACATTTCTAATAACGGTGAGCTATATATGTGAACTGTTTATCGCTGGTTGTGTGCTTTAGTTTAAGCGTGTGAATTTCCACATAACACCCGCATTTTCTTTAAGCTTGAAGACTACCTATAAGACGCACACGAAGTGGTGGCTATTTCTGTACCCACTTCTGATTTGGAGCTTGAAAAAAATTATACCATTTTCCACTAAGGGGGACCATGTGGGGTTGGCAAGCATTATTAGTGTTCACTTGTGTTTTCATTTGTTGTTTCTGTTTGTATGTTTTCGAGGATGTTTCGTTTATGTGGGAAGTTGTGTATATTTTGTGTACCGTTTATGTTACCCTCTTCTCGCATCTTGTGTATCACCATGTGTGTGACGTAAATCGAACACCCATCACTGCTAGGAGAGTGCAATGGAGCAAGCGTGCGCAGTATTATATGCGAGAGCACATTAGTGGCGTAGAGATAAACGGCTGAGGAGAAACCAAGTGGAGGCAGCGCTCTGCACCCCTCCTCCACACAACCTACTCGATTGAGCGCGAGGAGAAGGGGAGAGGCTGGCGCACGCGCAGGAAGGGTGGTCACGCCGCACGCCGGATTTAACTCCGCCATGAGCTGCTTCGCATCTAAAAAATTCGCCGGGAACACCTTACGTCAAGGCCACCGCGGGGCAGAAATGCAACGGGGTCCCTCCACGCGCCGCATAAGAGTTATAAAAGACGCCCGGCTTCTCATTCTGGAAGCTCCCAGCGCATTGCTCCAACAAAGAGACGTAACAACTGTGACAGCTCTTAGTCCACGTCTGTCTTGTGTATAGCTGAGCGTTCTTTCAAGCTTACTTTGTGTATCTGCGGCTCGCTGCAAGTATAGAGCTGCCTGTCCTTCTTCATTCGATACTGCATTTCATACTGTCACATTCACTGCTTTGCCTTTAAGGCTTAATTGTGACATTTTTAAATAAAATATACCAGCTTCCTCCTTCACTCTTAGAAAATGTCCTAAATAATTCACATTAAGCTTGCGTGGAGTGGTAGGGTTACTCTCAAAGTTTTACACGGAAGCAAAAAGATGTTTTGATCTTCTACAAATGAGCACATAAAGAAATGTTTATTTGTTTTGTTCAACCATTAATGGTTTCTCGCTTCTGTGTGGTATCAAGAGCATCGCATCATTTCATTCTTGAACATTCCGTTCACCAAAGTACAGGTAACGTCTCGGTGTTACAAATTACGAGACGCACAGCGTATGAGAAATCACAAGTTCTTGAATGTGCGATAAGTACGATACATGTTGTATATCGCCGTCCAGTTATGATCCCCACAAATGCCTTTCCTGCACGTCTGTAAAAAAGTAACAATAAGTAGCTAACAAATCAATTGTTATAGCACAATTATCCGCTTCAAATGGTGCAGCAGAGGACATCACCAAACTTCAGGCATCATTCCTGCACCTCAAATTGTATTCTGACAATGAGTGACTTGTGTTGGCTAGAGTACACAAGCAGCAATTCAAATTACTTGTAAAAAATTACAACATGTATATTTATTTTGCGCCATTCAGCGACCTCGCATAAAATTAGTGGACTAATAAGTAACGAAATAGTCGTTATACACACACGTGAAGCTGGACGTGGCACATCACTCCTAACAATGATAGCTGGGAGTCGCTCAGAAGAATACGATATGGGAAGCACAGATCAGCAAGGCATCATGTTAGGCGGAATGAGGAGATTAGAAGACTTGCAGGAAAATTTCAATCAGCTCACCGAACATGGTGAATGTTGAAAGACATTAGAAGGAATTTTTATTATTACTTTGCTGCGTAAAGATGTACTATCTGTTAATAAAACAAGTACTAAACAATCAAAACACTGATTCTGAGTATGAGAAGCACATCTTCATACAGCAGTACACTAAACATACGACAAAATAAAGCTTCTCGTGAATAAAGGAAAGGACGGGTTTCGCATGGTTAGGGAATTGTTGTGTTACACTGCTTGATTGCCAACTTTTGAAAACAGCGTTTTTCCGACGCATGTCCCCGTTTTACTATTGAATTCTTCCTTCAAAGTTTCGTAGTATATGAACCACAGGTGGTAAATTAAATCCCCTTACGTCATGCTGATAAAGTAGCCAGTGATGTACAGTTTCTGATCACAGTCACTGACTGATATGCTCGTTTGTAGTGTTTACGAGACAAAGCGTTTTTACTACGATAGCAATTATATCGTCTTTTGGGCTGCATTACTGCTGTCATCTTGGCATCCAAAAAGCTAAATCAATGGCACCGCAGCCCCGCCACGGTAGTATAAAGGCTAAGGTACTCGGCTACTGACCCGCAGGTCGCGGGATCAAATACCGGCTGCGGCGGCTGCATTTCCGATGGAGGCGGAAATGTTGTAGGCCCGTGTGCTCAGATTTGGGCGCACGTTAAAGAACCCCAGGTGGTCGAAATTTCCGGAGCCCTTCACTACGGCGTCTCTCATAATCATATGGTGGTTTTGGGACGTTAAACCCTACATGTGTATCAAAGGCACCGCCCTACCAATCATATGTTCCACGTGTGACTCGAAACTTGAGAAGGCAATAGTTGGGGGTGGCTGAAGCACAATAAAACGCGCCGACTGGCTCCCACCGGTGAAAGAGCGTGAAGGTGTGGTGGTGGTAGATTGCGTCGCTCGCATCATATTGACCAAAAGGGCGATACCAGATCGCCTAGGTGCTTGTGCTAACTCGGTAGATATGAAAAGGCTTGCTTCCTAGCCGTTTACCTTCTAACAGTCATAAGTTGAGGCAACCAACAACACCATAGGCACTTCGCTCACCGGACGTGTGGCATTTCCTTTGCGCCAGCGTTTAGTGCACAGAAGCTATATCTGATTCTAAAAAAAATGGCAGATCCCACATACAGTGGGAGTCGATATGAAAAGCACGAATGAAAAAGGTTGATATGTCACTTTAAAATCAGCACAACGTTACATGGTGGAGGTAAATGATGCCGTACTTTACTTTCGTATTATGATTATTATGTCTGGATGTGCCGTTTACCCTCGTCTCCAATTCACGTCGCGTGATACCAAATTTAGTATATGTGGAGCTAGAGAAACGGCCGTGAGCCCGCTATGAGCGTGGTATTTTGTCATGTTGCCTGTTTGCAGCAGTCATATATTTCGTCATCCCTTGATGTCACGAAACACCAAATTTGGTATATGTGGAGCTAGCAAAACGGCTGTGAGCGCATCATGAAGGGCACAATATACTCCAATGTAGCGTTGACGTGAGCGCACGCGGAGCACAGCGACGCTACGTTAGCATAACGCGAGAACTGTTGTCTGACCGGCGCGAAATTCGACATACTGCATCTCGCGCTGATGCGTTACTCAGGCAACACTGCGTCTCCCTCTTTTCGCGACGCAGGGACGCCGGACGCGCTGAAACGCGCATGCGTCAAAGCAACGCAGTGCGGCGCGCGCCGGCGAGTATATGGCAGGACTTTCGTCTGGCGTGGTGACGCCGGCGTGACCCAACGAAACGAACTCCGGCGCGCACGTGCACCGGGTCACGTCGAAATATGTTGGCGCCTTGACTGTGGCATGTAGTCATGTTCTCGCATGACACGCATCTCATGATTATCATGTTTGCACCTATCACATACCTTCGTCATCCATTAACGTCCCGTAATACCGAATTTGGCATATGTGAAGCTGGCGAACTGGCCACGAGCGCTTCATTAGTGTGGCATGTAGTCATGTTGTTACATGACAAGCATGTTGTGATTATCATGTTTAGATGTGTGATTTACCCATGTCGTCAGTTCGTGTTGCGTAATACCGAGTTTCGTACATGTGAAGCTAGCAAAACTGCCGCAAACGCATTACGAGCGTAACATGTAGTCATGTCATTACATGACACACCTCTCATGTTTATCATGTTTGCACCAGTATCATACCCTCGTCTTCCATGCACTTCACCTAATACCACATTTGGTATAAGTGAAGCTAGCGAAACGGCCGCCAGCGCATGATGAACATGGCATGTAGTCGTGTTGTTACATGACACGCATCTCATGATTTTCATGTTAGGGTCTGTTACTCGTATTCGCCATGAAATCATGCCATACCATACCAGTTTTGCAACATGCCATGTGAACGGAGCCACCGCAAGAGCTGCAGGACCATGAAATGTAAATCATAACATTCATGACACACATATTGTGATTTTCATGTTATGAATAGTCCAATATGTTCTTCATGCAGTCATGTTATGCCACAGTATTTTCGGTATCGATACCGTGATCGAAACGGCCAGGAGAGCAAAAAGTCGTAGGCGGCTAGATAGATAGATAGATAGATAGATAGATAGATAGATAGATAGATAGATAGATAGATAGATAGATAGATAGATAGATAGATAGATACGCTCACAGTCGCCCAAGTTCACTAAGAAATGCTTCGCATTTAATACACTTTGAAAGCCATGGCGTCTTGCGTCGCGCTTTTAGCGCGAAATTGAACAATGATACTGCTGCATTCATGCATATGAACATTCTAGGGGGTGACGCGCGTGTGTGGCTGACGAGGAAGACGAAGGCTTGTTTCTGCTAGGTCGCTGGACAAGCGGTTACGCCGCTACTGCTGGTTTGAAATATAGCTTATCCACAGCCTCGTCGATACGGCGTCTCTTCCGTAACATATTTGGTGCAGGTGGAACGTTTCCCGTCCACGCCATGAAGCTTCGCAGTTACCGCACCGTTCAGCCTCCGGCCATGGCGACCAATGGCACTGGAGCTCCAGCCACTACGTACGTGGCGATGCCCTACCCTCGTGATCCCGGTAAATTTTCCGCAGAACCTGGACTTGACGTCGGCTACTGGCTCCGCATGTACGCCAGACTCACCGATGGGACCCTACCATGATGCTCGCCAACGTAATATTCTACTTGAACGGCATCCCGCATGTTGGTTGGACGTTCTTGAGACCCAGATCACCAGATGGGATATCTTCAAGAAGCGACTATGCGACATCTTTCGGGACTATTCCCGTCACTAAATGGAAGCGCGAAAAGAACTCGCCACTCGTGTGCGCTCCTCGGCTGAGTCGTATGTCTCGTACATACAGGATGTGCTCGCGTTGTGCCGGAAAGTGGACAGAGTCGCAATGTAGGCCACATACTGAAGGGCATCGCGGAAAATGCCTTCAACTTATTCGTGTACACCAACGTCACGACTGTTGATATGACCGATATGATTATTAAGAAAAGCTGCCGCTTCAAAATGGCCTAAAGCGGCAGTGTTGTCTCTCAATCTACGTGGCCATGAAACATGACTGTCACATGAGCCTGCACTGATCTCGGTGCTGCACAACCCATGCAGGAGAACGTGACACGTATCGTTCGGCAGGAGCTTGAGGTGTCAAGTCGGGCACCGTTTATTCCACTTCCATTCGACTATGGCACCACACAAACGCCTCTCGCGGTCTCGTTATTCAAACCGTCGTGACGCAAGAAATTTCTACGCTTGGTTTTCCTGTTGCCTGCTCTGTCTTGCGACCCACCTCCAGACCCATCTCACTAAATGCACCATGCCACGACTTATGTTTTCTTCCGTGATCCCGCAATGCGACCGAATGGAGGAAAACTGCAGACGACACACCGGTCTGCTTCCGCTACCACCGAGTTGGCCATGCCTTCCGCTACTGCCACAGCACTTGGATACCCCCAATATAAACAATAAATAAGGCCAAGCATGCAGAGCTATGACACTCATGGTGAAGCTGTGAATAATAAGAACGAATGGAGAGTGGCGACATTAGTCTACAAATCAATAACCGCAATACAGCATAAAGCAATAAAAGGAATCTAAATCCCACATATAATTGCGAAAATACTACATAAAGAGAAGAAAAAGAAACGTACTTTCATCCTCGACATTTCTAGCCCACCTCGAAAAAGGAAGGTAACTTTCGACAAACTATTCAAAGATGCAGCAAAACTAGCGAAGCCGAACACGCTCATAGTGGTGGTAAACTTCAATGCAAAATACCCAAGCTGGGGATACCTCACTCAGGATGCCAAAGGCAAAAACATAGCCCAGCAAATAGAAATTACAGGTATGTCACTCTTGACGGATCCACCAATGCCAACAAGATTAGGAAACAGTAACTCCAGGGACACGACTCCGGATTTAACGATGTGCAGAAATCGTCAAAAGGTGGAATGACACAATAGTCTAGAAAACCTAGGCAGTGATCATTAAATATGATGCACCACTATTCACACAGATCAGTTACGTAAAAAAGCTTGGCGCTGCCAAAGTAACTAATTGACATGCGCTCAGAAAATCACTGGAACAAAGGTTGACTGCTTCAGATATAACAAACTTGAGTAATTGGTGTGACGAAATAAGGCGTCAAAAGGAAAGGTACAGTGAAGAAATAATGCGATCAAGAAATGCCCCTGTGGTCGACTCACACCTACTACATCTTTGGGAAGCAAGAACAAGCCTTACGATGTGATGGCAAAGACAGAAACGTAACCGTCAATTGAAAGAAAGAATAAAAAAATATCACCCAGCGCGCCAATCAACTAGCTGAAACTAATTGGGCCAGTTTCTGTGATTCACTTAACGTAACGCTGTACGGCCAAAACGTGGAACATAGTGAAAGCCATGATAGACCTCACGAAGACAATAAGTGAAAGACTAAAGCCGTCAAAAGATTGCTGCATTTATCATCATCATGATCATCATCATCATCATCAGCCTGACTACGTCCACTGCAGGACAAAGGCCTCTCCCATGTTCCGCCAGTTAACCCGGTCTGCATTTATACCCTGGTACAAAGCAGAACCTCATTCAAGCCATGCATAAAAAGTGCTTCGGGAAAGACGGAGTGACGCCTTCATGTCAAGCAAGGTATAAAGGATCACCGCAACCAGATTTAGACAAGCCTTTTATGAACGCTGAGATAAGAGCAGCCATAATTAGTAACAAGAACAACACAGCCGTGGTGCAGATAAAATCCGCAGTGGTATCATCAAGATCCTAAACGACGAAGCCATTGATGCTCTCACAAAATACATAAACAAACATTGGCTCACTAGAACTGTTCGACCAGAATGGAAACACGCGATTGTGGTCATGGTGCCTAAACCAGGAAAAAACTTGCCTCTAAAAACGTAAGACCTATCTCGCTCACGTCCTGCTTAGAAAAAATCTTTGAAAAACTGGTGAACACCAGGCTCCTCAACCATCTCGAGAACAACAACCTCATGCCCGAAACCAAGTTTGACTTTAGCCCACACTTTTCAACGCAAGACGTTCTACTACTTTTAAAAGAACAAGTATTATTGGACATCTCTGAGGTTGGGAAAACGTCGTTATGGCAGTTGACATGAAGGGATACTTTGATAATATCAGTCACAAAGCAATACTAGAAGATCTGGAGGAAGCTAACTGTGGAGAACGAATGTTTGACTACGTCAGAAGTTTTGTTAGTCACAGAACTGCAACAATCAAGCTGGGAGATTACGAATCCGACATCATTCTACCCCCAAACAAAGGAACACCGCAAGGAGCGCTCATTTCACCGACAATTTTCAACGTCGCAGTGACAGGCCTTGCAGGAAACTCAAAGATATTACCGGTCTACAACATGCGATATATGCAGATGTTATCACAGTATGGACAACCACAGGCTGCCTAGCAGAGAAAGAAGATAGGTTACAACAGGCAGCTAGCACAATAGAAGAGTACGCAAGGATACTGGGTCTTCAGTGCTCAGCCGAAATGTCAGAGCTCATTCGCTTCACGAAGCGAAAAGCACGAGGCTCAACCCGAATCTAAAGCTGAAAGCTAAGCTCCACGAAAATATCATTCGGGAGAAAAATACCATACGAATACTAGAATTGTGGTTTCAAGATAATCAGAGATGTCTGCATACACTAAATCAACTCAAAACATAGTACAGCAGATCTCACGCATGACCTCGCGAATAAAAAACAATCGTAAAGGCATGAGAGAACAAGATACCCTGAAATTGGTGAAAAGCCTCGTCATCAGTTGTGTTACATACTCGCTTCTGTATCAAATCATGAACAGGGAAGAGAAAGAAAAAGCAAATCAAACAATCAGAATGGCCTACAAGACAGCCCTACGATTACCGCGAAATACTTCAAACGATAAGTTACTGGAGCTTGGTCTTCATAACACAAATGAAAAATGATTCGAGGCCCAGCTACTAGCACAAGACAATTCCCTTCTCCTAACCCCAATGGACAGAGCATTGCTAACAAAACTAGGACACGATACATTATTTAAAAACACCAAGAAACTAAAGAAGTACCAAGCGAACTTAGAGAATGGTACACCGTATTGCCAATACCAAGCAACACGGATCCTACTCTGCATGCTGGGAGAAGAAAGGCAAGGGCTGACTACACTGACAAATTGACAAGATTTTTTAACACGGCCAGATTCACTGACGCCGCGCCTTATCAGACCAATCCAAAGAGATCTGTGTGTGTAATCATCGACTGTAGAGGGAAAATTACAGCCTGCGCTACAATAGATAAGACGTCGACAACACAAGCAGAAGAGGTTGCCATATCACTAGCATTAAAAAAGGGATGTACACAAAACGCTCCATTACCAATTATTACAGATTCCTAAAAAGCTTGTAGAAACTATCTAAACGGCAAAATTGGAGCACAGGTGCTCCGTATATTGGTTGGGACAGGATTGGACTCTGCAGTAAAATACGAACAGACCGTGATTTGGGCACCGGGGCACGAGGGCGTGACCGGGAATCTGCCCGCGGACGAGAAGGCTCGAGGCTTCACGAATCACCGAGCCACTCAAGACAATGCAATTGATGACCCTACAACCCTGGACTCTTGTTTCACAACGATTATAAAGTACTACAGGGAAAACAGGCAGCTCTATTCACGTCCTCATAGCAAGCTCAGCGCTGCGGAGGCAAAAGCGCTAAGAAGAATACAGACTAACACTTACATAAGTCTGCACACTGTTCACCTGATCTGCCCAACGGCGTACAGAGATATATGTCCGTGGTGTGGAGCCACACCAAGATTCTTTCAAATCACGTGGGAGTGCGCAGAACATGACGAAAAACACGACAGCAACGGCACATGGTAGGAATGGGAGGTGCTGCTGTCTAGCCCTGCCCTGTTGTACCAGCTGCAATTTATCCGCAGAGCTGAACGGATGGCTCGCGCCAGTGAGGCCCTGGAATAGGGGCACTGCCCTTCTGGACAGACTTCGCTCTTCACCCTGTATACTTCTCGGGGCACTGGAGTTCAAGCCTGTCTGGATTATGTACATAATAAAGTTTTCCACTTCTACTACTACTCATCTCGCCCATACGAAAACTCCCATGAATATTCGCCTAGTCTTGTGTATCCTTCTTCCGATGCCCCTAACACCCGCTCCAGAGCTTGTTCGCTGTCACCTCAAAGCCGCCGTTGGCCATCGCCCCAACCACGCCACTATCCATCGCCGGCCAACTATATACGGATCCACTCGGGTGAAAAAGTAGATCATGCAGCTTTGGGTGGTACTGCTTTATCAATCGCGACTGATGCAAATCCTCCGTTGACGCTCTCCACTATTACGAACTTGATTAAGTTGTATGTGGTTGTTCTTTTTTGACAGCGTTAGTTGATACCAGAGATCAAGTGCCCATAATGAGTGCCCATCTCTGTCGCCTACCCAAAAAGTCATGCCTGCAGCGACTAAAGCCTTTCGTGTCGCTGATCGTGGAACTGTGGCCATCACTGTATTATGTTCCCCTCGTGTTAGCATTGCCGGCCGCCATGTTCCTGTTTTATTAAAGGTGTTCGGAAATTGCCCTCACGACCTAATCTTTGGCATGGACTTCCTATCGACGCATCCTGTCCTGATCAATTGTGCCACCGGTAGCTTCTGCCTGGAACTTCTTCTACCGGATTCTCACTCTGAACTCCCAACCAGCCTCTGCATCATTGACGTCTTCCGGATACCGCCTAAAGCTCCCACATTCGTTGAATTGGTAATGCCCTCTGCAGTGCCCGGTGGCGAGTATATTGTGACGCCGATTCCTTATGTTCCTCTGGCGCGTGACATCACTGTCCCACAATCCGTCGTAACCATGGCCTCTAACCGAACATATTTATTTTTTATTAATTTCAGTTTTATAAAGAGAGTGCTACTGAAGGAATTTCGGTCGCCACGCTAAGACCCCTTATTGACGACCACGTTCACAGTTTAGTTTCAGATGTATATCCCAATTACCCATGTCACCCGCAGGCTGCCATGAGCCTCGATGTGACCTTACGCTTGATAATCGCCCCAGACCTCAGCCTGAGAAGTCAGCCGCGCTAAGCCGCCTTCTGGCTTCATACCGCGACACATTCGACATCAGCAGCCATGCACTCGGCCAAACTTCACTCGTCAAGCACCGCAATAACACTGATGATTATCTTCCCATTCATCGCCGACCATACCAGGTGTCTGCCACTGAGCGTAAGGTAATTCAGCAAGAACTCATCACGGGGCTAGCTAAAGAGAATATTGAATCCTATTTGATCCTTTGGGCATCCCCCGTTGTGCTCGTTAAAAAGAAAGATGGCACGTGGTGCTTCTGCGTTGACTACCACCATCTGAATAGTATCACGAAAAAGGATCGACGTTTACCCTTTGCCTCACTTTGATGGCGCTGTCGATTGTCTCCACGGCGCCCGAACCTTATTTCAATATACCTACGTTCCGGCTATTTAGAGGTAGCTGTTGACAAAAAATACCATGAGAAGACTGCTTTTGTAACTCCAGACGGCCTCTACCAGTTCAGAGTTGAGCCGTTTGGGCTACGCAATGCACCAGCCACGCTCGAGCGCACGATGGACTAACTGCTACAAGGGTTGAAATGGTCACTATGTCCTTGTTACCTGGATAATGTCCTTGTACATTTCCCAACATTTGAGACCCATCTTCAGTGTTTGTCAGCTATTCTCGACATCTTCCGCACTGCTGGCGTTCAGTTAAACTAGTCGAATAGTCACTTG
Source organism: Rhipicephalus microplus (assembly GCF_013339725.1). NCBI lineage: Eukaryota > Metazoa > Arthropoda > Arachnida > Ixodida > Ixodidae > Rhipicephalus > Rhipicephalus microplus. The sequence continues at coordinate 69,925 of NW_023612742.1, read as the reverse complement.
AGATACTGGCAAATTGCAGTGTTGGCTCACCTTGTCAACACATCAGGTGTGCAGCCGGATGCGGAGAAAATTTGTACAGTCACCAGTTTTCCTGCACTCTAGTAAGTAAAAACGTCCGGAGTTATATAGTCTATGTTCCTATTTTAGAAGGATTGTGAATGATGTTGCAACCATCACTCGACCCTTCACTGAGGTTCTGGAGGAAGACGCCACATTACGTGGGGTACCACCCAAGCTGCCGCTTTTTCTCACCTAACCACGCAACTGACGACTCCACCTATATTGGCTCGCTTTGAGTTATCTAAGTCGACAGAAGTCTGAACCGATGCTAGTGGTCACGGGATCGGATCCGTTCTTGCCCAACCCCAACGGGGACACGACCGAGTTGTCCCCTACGCTAGCCGCCACCTTACAGCTGCTAAGCGCAACTATTTCATTACAGAGCGTGAAGGTCTTGCTCTTGTTTGGGCAGTCTCGAAGTTCCACCCATATTTATATGGCGCAAATTTCTCTGTAATAACTGACCACCATGCGCTATGTTGGTTTTCGTCAATGAAATAATCTACTAGCCGGCTTGGGCGTGGGGCTCCGTGGCTGCAAGAGTACCTACACAGTCACGTACAAGTCCGGACGCCTACATCAGGATGCAGACGGCCCTTCCCGCTACCCGGTCACTGAATCGAGCATATGCCTGACGCCGACACGGACCCATGCATCTGTTTCTTTTCGTAAATGACATGCATCGGTGACGAGAAGCGCCATCATGCGCCCTTGCATGCAATCGTCGAGCGCCTCAAATCAACATCTTCCGATCAGCCCCATCGCTCATTTGTCCCCCACGATGGCGTATTATACCAACAAAATTTTGAGCTGTACGGACCGGCCCTGCTGCTTGTAATTTGGAAACACCTTCGCTCGGAAGTTCAGCACAAATTTTAGGGCCTCCCGACTTCTGGTCACCTTGGTATGTCACGCACTTACGACTGAATACGCCTATGCTTCTTTTGGCCATGGCCTGCACGCTCATTCTGAGGATACGTTGCGGCTTGTGAGAAGTGTCAGAGCCGCAAAACACCACTAACGCTTCCCGCTGGATGCCTTCAACCATGCACTTGACATTCCGTCAGAACCGTTCTACTGCGTTGGCTTTGACCTACTTGGCCCTTTTCTTTTGTCTTACTCGGGCAATAGGTGGATAGCCATGGCCAACGACTACGCCAAGCGTTGCGCCATCATGCGAGCTCTTCCAACAAGCTGCGCCACATATGTCGCTGACTTCCTTATTATAGACGTCATTATGCAACACGGAGCTTCACGGCAGCTGTTTACAGGCCAAGACTGCATCTTTTTATTGAAGGTCATAGCCGACATCTTGCAGTACTGCGAAACGAGGCACAAGCTGTGTACGTCATGCCATTCGCAGACCAATGGGCTCATGGAGCATCTGAATTGAACTCTCGCAGACATGCTCGCTAAGTGTGTTATTTCGAACCACACCAACTGGGATCTTGCGTTGCCACACACCACATTTGCTTGCATTTATTCTCTTCAAGACACTGTGAGTTAATCTCCATTTTTTTTCTGTTGTTTGGCCGAGAACATTGCCTTCAGACACCGTAATCCCGCACCCTGTAGTACCGACCAGTGAATATGCCATGAACGCTATCACTGGGGCCGCTAACGCACGTGAAATCACCCGTACTCGCCTTCTGATCTCTCAAGACAGGCAACGGCGTTTGTATGATCAACGACGCAACGACGTACACTTTTCACCCAGTTCCTTGGTCCTGCTGTAGTCTCCGACCCGTCCAATTGGCTTGTCGGAAAAACTGTTTACTCGCTACATAGGTCCATACCGAATGCTTCGTGCGGTTACTCCTGTGACATATGAAATTGGTCCCGTCGCCCCGTCGTTTTCATGTGCCCCACAGGCTACTGATATTGTAAATTTTGCGTGCTTGAAGCACTCTCCCAGGGGCGTTGACATTTAGATGCGCCAAGACAGCACTTTTGCCACCGGGGATTATGCTAAATGCATGCATATGAGTATTCTAGGAGCACGAGGGTGCCTGACGAGGAAGACAATGGGTTTTCTCCGCTCGGTCGCTGGTTAAGTGGTTACGCCGCTACTGATGGTTCGAAATATATTTCACCCAGAGCTTCGTTGATACGGCGTGTCTTTTCTTCCGTAACAATACCTTGGCCTTCGTTTTTTTTTCTTTTTATAACAGTTTGATTAAATTAACATTGTTAGAATTTTAAGAGTACGATTCATTGATATAAAAAAGACTCATCGGTTCGGTTTGGTGTACCTTTAGGATAACGCTGCACGATTAAAAAAAGTTTGTTCCCAAATTAAACCGAGGACCTTTCCTTCGTTATGGACAGATTCGCGAAGTTCCCCATGTGATATTTTATTTTACAGTGAATTGACATGCATTTTCGCAATTACCTCATCACCTAAACGTCAAATAATATGAATCTCTAAACGTTTGACCAGCCATACGTTGTAATTTATGGCTATGAAAAACGCACAGATGTGGAAGTACAACTATATTCACTCTAGTTTAAAGGCAGTTTGAAAAGCCACAGATATATTTTGGTCATCATTTTTAAAACGGGCAAAAGGAATGCAATACACTGTATCAATGGTAGCGGTAGTGGTCAAGTGTGGAAATGACGCTTACTTGTGCAGCCCAATTGGGAGCGTCAGGGCAGAAGCAGCGAAAAACAATGCGCATATCACAGAAATCGGGAATTAATTAAGCTGGTGCCCATTCACAAGAGAAAACGAATGCAAACAAAAATGACGTCACTAGTACCTTGTTTCCACCGCATGGCATGGCTTCTGGCATAATGTGCTGGTTGCATGTTTTAGGTGCTCCATCTTGATATAAGTCTTCGTAATTCTCTGAATCGTCAGTGTCGATTACTTCTCGCCCTTGAGCAACTCTGACGACTGAGGGCCAGCAGCACATGAGCTTACACTGCTCGACACTGGTGGCGTCCTTCTTGAAAGAGCAGAAAAAACAAAAACAAAGAGGTTCAGACGTGGAAGGCATAATAATATGAATGGCTGGAGATGAGATTCAAGAAAAGCAGAAATTCTGGAGATGACAACCCGAGGATGGTGAAAATACGTGGAGAGTACCCAGTTAGCATAAGACAGATATAATATATTCTTTTTAGGGTGTACGTCGTCTAAACCGCCAGAAATCAAAATATATGCGAGATTCAGGATGAATTTATTCAAAATAGACAACCCGGCTCCCAAAATGGAGTTTGAAAGACATGTACATGCGTCTTTTTCTCTATAATGTGTGTTGTTTGCGAATATAGTTTTTTTCTTAGCCATCAGCAACACGGATCGTACAAGTCAACCTCAAAAAGCTAATAATGAGAATTGTAAATCCTACTTTTTAGATACATGGTCCGCGTCTTTTAGATGTAGATTATAATGCCCCGCCACAGTGGTCAAGTGGCTAAGGTACTCGGCTGCTGACCCGCAGGTCGCGGGTTCAAATCCCGGCTGTGGCGGCTGCATTTCCGATGGAGGCGGAAATGTTGTAGGCCCGTTTACTCAGATTTGCGTGCACGTTAAAGAACCTTACGTGGTCAAAATTTCCAGAGCCCTTCACTACGGCGTCTCTCATAATCATATGGTGGTTTTGGGACGTTAATCCCCACAAATCAATCAATTAGATGTCGATTATTCTCGTGCTAGACTGGCCACAGTCGTGGAACGTTAAGGGAATCTTATGTTAAGTTCGAGCATAATTTCAAAAAAGCGCATTGGAGGTATACCGCACATTTATTGCGTATCTCACAGCCTAAACAGATTGACGATTGATTTGTGGGGCTTAACGTCCCAAAACCACGATATAATTATCAGAGACGCCGTAGTGAAGGGCTCCGGAAATTTAGACCACCTGGGGTTCTTTAGCGTGCGCCCGAATCTCGAGCCTACAACATTTCCGCCTCCATAGAAATGCAGCCGCCGCAGCCGGGATTCGATCCCGCGACCTGCGGGTCAGTCGCCGAGTACCTTAGCCACTAGACCACAGCGGCGGGGCGGCTAAACAGAGCAAGAAGCCGACATGGTGTCAGTGCTGTTCTTACAGCTGCCAGTGAGCTAGGTGATATTTGTAGCGCTTTGCTGCGAAGGAATTAGAGAGTAAAAAGGGGACTAGAAGCCATGCGGTACTTGTTTTGCAGAACACATGAACAACTTCACTGATTGCCCCACAAGTGTGCTGTGTGGTCCCTTTCAGGTGCGGCCACTACGATGGATAGACGGGCCACTGCTTAAACCAGATGCTATTGGAAGATGGGTGATACTAACTGGAGGCTCACCTTGCAATCTATCTCGCCTTTCTAAAGAGTCTAAGTGCTCGCCAAAATCGAATGAATGGTAAAAAAGAAACACATTCTATTATATAGGCATGTCATATCAATAACTAGGGTAGTGTATACGTGTGTCAATCATTGATTACTTCACGTAAAATGACAAAAAATGCCTTAACGGCTAGTTTGCACGTTGGCACTCAAGCGTGCCGTATGAATAGGTTCGCATTAAGCATTCACTTACGTTCATTTTTCGTGCTTTCTTTCTTTCTCACCGTTTCACGCCTCTTGAGTTGTCTCTCGGCGTTTGTGGTGTCGTGACTTCTTGTGTCCTTGTTTGCACGCTGTTCTCTCAAGATTGAAATCTCGCTGTCACGTGGGATTGTAAAAACCCGTTTTTTTGCAAAGCAGCACATCACGTATAGTTTAGTTCACACCTACATGCCTGGTTACGCAAGGACCGTCGCTAATAAAAATTGGAACTCGAATCTCGCGCGGAATTTTTCATTGCGTTGAAGAAACTAGCAAGCAAACCGATAAAGGAGGGAGGTGTTGACATTTAATCAAAAGTTATGAAGGCTTCCAAGTTGATGATGTGTGGAGCTTCATGGCGCAAGGGCCATATTTTGGCCAAAGAGCGCCATTTCATGAGACAAGGGATGTTGGCAACGCTTATGGTAGGAGGTTGTTTAATGCCCTTAAAATTCCACGCACTGTGGCGGATAAAATTAATTGATATGTGGGATTTAACATCCCGAAACCACCATATGATTATGAGAGACGCCGTAGTGGAGGGCTCCGGAAATTTCGACCACCTGGGGTTCTTTCACGAGCAACCGAATCTGAGTACACGGGCCTACAACATTTCCGCCTTCATCGGAAATGCAGCCGCCACTGCCTGGATTCGATTCCGCGACCTGGGGGTCAGCAGCCGAGTACCTTAGCCAGTAGACCCCCGCGGCAGGGCGAGTGGCGGATAAAACATAGCAGTATTGAAATTGTGATAGTGACGTTAAAGGTGTCTAGTAAGAAAGGGTGGCGAAGGATCGTGATAATAACAATATGGTGATAATTGGCACTGGCACAAATGCCTCTTGAACGCCCTTGTATGCAAGGGTCGGGAGGCACATGCTGCGTTTTTTCGTAATAACCGCAGCAGCGACCTCTCTTCATAGGTCGCGCTACGAATTCCCCGGGTAAATCACAAGTGGTTCCCTACCGATGAACCTTGCAAGGCGCATTGGAATTTGTGGTTGGCAGCGTAATGGAAAGAATTGTTTTCTAAGGATGGCTAACTCCTTTTATTCAAATAAATGTGAAGCACAGTTTGTGCTTCACCACGTCTCTCACCCAAAGGTGGACCATCACCAGACAAAAGGTATGAGTGTGTCGTGTATGTGTGTCCCATCCTTAGCCGTGTTAGTGTAACTTGTGTACCACGTGACTTAGATAATGCCAGCCACTGACCGAGTTGGGGCTGTGTAACATGGAGTTTATTTCGTGTGTGCGTATCCCATGTGCGTATCCCAAGTGCGCTGCCAAAAAGCCCTGAGGTTTCGTTTGAGGAGAGGTTTCAGGGAGTGTGCAAAGATCGCCATTGTTCTATTGGCATTGTTCGGTTTGACAGATGCAGCCAAGTGGTCCGCCAATTCGTTTCCTTCTAACAGTATCCTGGCACCCAGTACACTACGACATGCTGCTTGAGTGAGAATACTGTGCGTAGGAGCGAGTAAAGAGATACAATAAAGGAATTTTTCGTGTTTTTAAGTGTTTTTGAGGGCTTTTTTCGGGCTTAGAGAATCTGTGTATATTACTGCGCTTTGTAGTTTTATTTATATGCCTCGCCGAGTCCTTGCCTAGGCAAGGACCTCGATGATACCAACCAGGTCTAAAAAAGCTCGATCGTCTTCTCAAAAATGAAAAGTCTTACGAGGTGTTCCTATGTATTTTTACGATGCAGTGTATAAATTTATAGTTTGTCTAAAAAACCTGGTTATTTTGGGAGGCTAAAAACTTCTCAGTTATGAACAAGCACGTCTTCACTTAAAAGCAGTGCAGGATGAAGAGGTATATGTTCAGTGTAAAATACGATCAAATGTTTTTTCCGTAACTATTCTGGTTTAGTGCATCACATTAATATATGATTCTCTGAGAGCTCGCCTCCGCATTTCTGACACAGAGGTTTGTCTTTTTTGCTAGTAAGTAATTGTGTGTGAGGTGTGTGTGTCCAATGCGTAAACGACTTAAACTGCTTCTATGAACTGTTGTTTGTGTGAGCAGGATTTCCATTCTTCTAAGGTGGTTTTCAATAAATGGAGCTTGTTTTCTGTTTATAAGTGCCATCTAGCTTGCGTTGCGTTTCTGAGTTTGTGGTGTACTGATTTTATTACATCTTTGTAGGGAATGCTGGCGTTCTTTTGCTGCACATTTGTCTGCCTTCTTGTTTCCGAAAGTTCCAACGTGGCTCGGTACCCAGCAAAGCTATATGTTGCGTGCCTGTTCTGTAGCTATTAATATGTTGTGTAGGATGTCGCCTATCATTGGTACACTCGAATTTCTTGGATGAAAGGCTCTTAGCACACCCAATGTATCTACGTATAATATACTGTTCTCGATTATTTCAATTTAAAATTTTTTCAACGCTATTGAGACAGCGTAGCATTCTGCGGCAAATACGACTGCACATGTGGTAGCCGAACTGTATGTTACCAATAATTGTGTCGTACTGCACTTCCGACATATCGTGTCAATTTGAAACCAACGTTATAAAATGCTGTTTGTCTGGCATATTTTGCTTGAAGTGCTTGGAATCCTTGTAGTATTGCATACCAATTGGATACCATATTGCATATCATTTCGAACATTGGATCTGTGTGGTGCAGCTTGAATGTAAACTTCAAGAAAGTTATTGCTGGGGTCTGCTATCGCTCCCTGTCAAGTGATGCGTCATTTTGTGATAGCTTGCACGACTGCTTAAATCAAGTCACGGTTCGTTATCCCAATTCACAACTCATACAAATGGGGGACTTCAACTACCCGAATATTGATTGGTTGCACGCATGCCCATTTACCAACCCACCGACAACTGAGGACAACCAGTTTATCACCACTTGCATGTATTTTGGTTTAACACAAATCGTCACCTCACCCACACGTGTCACTCAAACTTCTTCCCTTATAGACCAAGTACTAACGTCATCAGAGACGGTCACGTCACCCGTATTGCACATGCATGGCCTGAGCGACCATAATATTTTGCATTTCACATTCGATTTGTCGCATGCACCATCAGTAAAACAGTTCAAGAACATCAGAGACTACAACCAGGGTAAATATCTAGCGAATAATAATGAACTGAGCTCATTTTAGACATTTTCTTACCAGGTTATCTTGGGCGCTCAGTAGAAACTAATTGGTGTTTGTTCCGTTATAAAGTGTCTGAACTAATTCATCTCCATATCCCTCTTCGCTGGGTGTACTCCAATAACCGATCTCCAGGGCATAACTGATACTTAAACTGACTTTCTAACAGGAAAAAAAACACTTTTTAGAATCGCTAAGTATTCACTTAAACCGGCCACCTGGACAAAAAACAAGACAGCCTATTTAGCATATTCGCGAGCGCTAAAGGCTACTAAATCCTCGTTATTCACTGTAACCCTGCCAAACATCCTGAAGATTAACCCTAAACGTTACTGGAGTATAATAAAACCACTTAGAACCAGTAAAGTATCATTGCTTACACCCACCGGCGATCCTGTTACCAACCATCTTTGGTCTACTGTGCTAAACGATACATTCATTAAGTCGTTTTCTTCATATTATTATAGCCAACGTCCTGAGCTTCAGTCGTGCAATCATTTTGGGATGGATCCCATCACGTTTGACACGCATGGCATCGTCACGATTATCGACAACCTGAACCTAACGTCTTTTCATGGTATTGATGGAATCATTAGTTAATTTTTAAAGAATACCAAAGAATATATACAGTTCTACCATCCTGCAATGCATAATTTCACAATCGTATCATGATGGTGTACTACCTGAAGACTGGAGAACTGCAGCGATTATTCCAGTACATAAAGGTGGTGATAAACATAGTCCATCTAACTATCGTCCTATATCTCTCAAATGTGTACCATGCAAAATAATGGAACATATATTATTTTCTCATCTTGTTATTTTCTAGAGGATAATAGCTTCTTCTCTTCAACTCAGCATGGCTTTCGAAAGATGTTTTCTTGCGATACTCAAATAATTTCTTTTACCAATGATTTGCATTTACCTTTGGACTCTGCTTCTTTAACTGACTGCATATTTCTTGACTTTGCTAAAACGTATGATAAAGTTAACCATTCCCTGCTCTTTATAAACTAAGTGTTCGAAAAATGGACCCTGCAGTTTTTAACTGGATTCGTGCATTCCTTTCTTCTCGTGTTCAATTTGTCAGCACTAACGATGTTAATTCTTCCACTGCACTGGTTGATTCTGAAGTTCCTCAAGGATCAGTACTCGGGCTCCTGCTATTCCTAATCTATATAAATGACTTACCTTCTACTGTTACTTTCCAAATTCGTTTGTTCGCTGATGACTGTGTGATTTACCGTAAAATATCTAATGACAATAATATTCATTCTCTGCAGACTGATCTCAATAACATACTTCATTGGTCTCATATTTGGAAAATGGAACCAAACATTAAAAAAAATGCAACTCTATAAGGATTTCCCGGTCGAGTACAACTTGTCCAACTTACTTTCTTCACAGTCACCCCCTTCAAACTGTAACATCTTTATATAGTGGTTTTGGGATATTAAACCCCACATATCAATCAATCAATCACTCAATTAATCAATCAATCAACTGTAACTACTTACCGGTACCTCAGTGTCCACTTAACTAACACTTTGTCTGGAAATTACATACAGAACATATAGCGTCCAAAGCTAATAAAACACTAAGTTACCTTCGAAGAAACTTCTTTCTTGCTCCATCGTCACTAAAGTTATTACTATATGCCACATACGTCCGTCCTCAAATGAAATACGCTTCATCTGTTTTGGACTTCGGTCAGGTAACATTATCACACATGTTGGAACCCGTTCAAAATCGTGCAGCTCGTTTCATTTCGGCTAACCACCATCGTTCAGCTAATGTCACTCTAATGAAGGCATCTCTAAACCTCATCCCACTTGTTACAAGCCTAAAGCGCACTCCCATTTGCCTGTTTCATAAAATATTTTATCATAATCCAAAACTCCGTTCCCGTTCAATCCAAGCTGCTCCCTTCATTTCTCTTCGCCGTAATCACCAACAAAAAGTCACAGTCCCCCATTGCAACACAGTAACATATGCCCAATCATATCTCCCAAGAACTTGTAATGAATGGAATTCCCTGCCTGCACCTATAACAAGCATCAATGAATCTATTCAATTTAGGAATGTCCTTAAAACAATGATTACCTAATTACCCCCTGTATGTTTGCTGAACAGTTTATTTGTATTGCTTTGTGCCTTCACCTTGTAATAAAATTAAAGTTAGTCTTATCATTTGCTTTATTATGATGCGAGTAGTTAGGAGTATTCATCTTTGTACCCCAATTAGTGACAACTTTTTTATGCCATTTGCTTTGTATTTCTTGTTTTTTCATTGTTGTGCATGTCTTCCCCGCTGAAATGTACTGTGTACCCTGAAGATAAAATGAATACATAATAAATAAATAAATAAATAAATAAATAAATAAATAAATAATAAATAAATAAATAAATAAATAAATAAAAATGAGCTCGTGCGGTGTTTGCTTTTTGAGTCAGCGTGAAGTTGCACACAGAGGGGAGGCAGTACCAGGCGGGAGTGCATTGGGTCTCTCAGCAATCATCGTCAACGTGCCCTTTATATTTAAATCTTAGCACTTGTCTTCAAATCTGAGAAGGAGCTATCTAACTGCTTCGGGTTTGTTAATAAATAGAGTTCTGTATAGGCATTGAGTTATTATAGGGTGACGAAGGTGGTTGGGCACTGATCGAATCTTTAGAACGTATTTAGCATGTCAGCATGATTTTTCTGTCTGTCAGTGGTGGTTAATTTGCTTCTACATACAGTCTTTTTATAGGTGACGTCTTTATTGCACCGGTTCCGAGGCGCAGACCTTGGTTGTCTACCACATCCAGCTGTTTCAGATAGAGTTTTCTCGCTGATACATATACTACCATAATCAAGGCAGGATTGTAAAACAGAGTGGTAAATTTGTAGTAGACCTGTTCTATCAGAACCCCAGCGTTTTTGTTACAGGACTTTCAGTATGTTCAGAGATTGGGATGCTTTTTTTCTTTAACGCTTTTATGTGTGGAATGAATATAAGCTTCTTATCGAATATTATGCCCAAGAACTTGTGTTCTCTCTTTACTGATAATACGGTTTGATTTAGGTGTAAGCAGGGTCTGTCTGTATGCCTCGATTGAGAGAGAAAAGACTGACCATGGTTTTTTGTGCAGAAAAGTGGAAACCATTTCTGTCTGCCCATGTTGTTAGTTTTTTAATCGCTAACTGCACTTGTCTTTCCCGTGCTGATGTGTTGCAGGATGTGCTAGCTAGTTGGAGGTCATCGACGTAGAGTGAGTATATAATAGACTTGGATATTACTTTGCTGATCAAGTTAATTTTCATGACAAATAGTGTTGTGCTTAGAATGCACCCTTGTGGCAACTTCATTTTTCCGAGTGAAACTTTTCGGTAGTTTTGAACCTAGGCGCACCTGGAATGAACGATTAGATAAGAAGCCTTTGAGGAATTTCAACGTCCTTACACGGAATCCTAGCTCAGCCTGGCCCAGGAGATTCTGAACCTCCAGGTGGTGTCGCATGCCCTTTCTAAGTCAAAAAAGACGGCTTGACAATTTCGTCTGTGTACGAAAGCTTTACGGACGGTGTGTTAGAGTCGTACAAGGTGTTCTTTTGTGCAGCACAATTCCTTAAAACCGCACTGATGGATATCGAGAAGTTTGCATGATTTGAAGATGAATGACATCCTAAGATTAACACTTTAGAAGGACTTTGCAAGACAGGTGAGAGCTGTCGGTCTGTAGTTACTAGCATTGGTTGGTGACATCCTGGTTTCAAAAATTGGATGATGATGGCCTTCTTCTAGGCTTCAGGTAATGTTAAGAATATCCACACTTGGTTGAAGAATGGTAAAAGTATTTTTACGGCGCATTCAGAGAGATGGGCTAACATTACGGAGTGTATCTCGTCAGGTCCCGGTGCAGTTTCCTTAACTGCAGTCAACACAGTGCATATTTCCTGATTAAGCAGTTGTATGGTTAGTTTGTGTTCCCACTTGTTGAAAGCCTTTGGTTTTCGACTGTGTGCTTGTGTTTAATAAACGATTGTGTACAACGTGACGAGCTGGAAACAGCACAGAAGAATTTACCTAGAATATTCGCCTGTTCTTCAATACTTCACTCTAGGCCAGGAGGTGTTAGTAACGGTACAGTGGATGGAGAAAACTTGCCACCTATCTTCCTAACCCATTCCCAAATTTCTTTGACGCGGTGGTTCTGTTTATGAGAGAGATGTACTTTTGCCAAGATGCTCTTTAGGCGTTGCGAGCGATGTATCTGGCCTTCGCTCTACCTTTCTTAAAACTTACAAATTTTTCCGGTTTTGGGTACCTGCAGAAGGTCCCTTAGGCCTTATTTTGCTTCTTTTTAGCTTCTTTGCATTCGCATGTGTACCATGTTTTGCAATTTTTTTGCGACTCTAGATGTCTGAGGGATATATAACCGGACAGCTGTTACGATGCAGTTTGTAATACATTCATTTAGTTCATCTATGTTGAGGCCCTTTATAGCTAGTTTTTTAGGCAAGCCTTTTCTTAGAAGAGGGCCCAGTCGGATAAATGTAGCTCCAACGTCGTGGTTATGGTTGAATAACTTGAGGTGATGTTCTTTGGCTGATTAGTATGAGCAGATGATCGCTTCCGTATGGGTCATTTAGGACATCGCACTTAAAATCCATAAAAACAGAGGATGAACAACACGATAAGTCTATGCAGCTCACTTTTTGAGCTAGGAGAGCTGTAAGTGTGTTTTCCTGTATTAAGTAGGCACATGTTATTGCTCCATAAAAAAATCTCAATGATTTGACATCTAGTGTTAGTTTCTTCACTGCCCGAAAAATGTGTGCATTAAAATCTCCGACCACCCAGAATTGCTCTGGCAGCTGTTCTATAAGGTGTTCTAAATCAGGGATGGATATTTTAAGATGTGGCTCAAAGTGTGTGCTGCGGAATGTAATCGCTTTAAATGTGTGTATGATGGCCTCCACGGCTTCAATTCTGGTTTTAAGTTTGTGTTCTCGCGCTGGTACTCCGCTCTTAACTGTAATGGACACCACCTGAAAACTTACTTGTCTGCTGTCGGTCGTCCCGGAATACACTATAGTTTCTCAAGACGTTTCTATGTTTAGGACCTAAATTTGCTTCTTGTAAACACAAGGCTGCTAATGAAAAAGTGGCTAGTATTTCCTTTACGTCGTTTAGGTTGTGTAGGAGTCCCCGCAGTTCCAGTGTATAAAAGCCATGTTGAATGTTGCGGGTCGTGTAAAAACGTAAGTTTTGTTATCAGGCCCAGTAATTCTGGGCTTGTATTTTTTCTAATCGGGACAGCCGCCAGGGGGCTGAGGTGTGTAGTCGCACCTCACATGGGCTCCTGCTCTTTTTGCTATTTTCTGTGCAACCTTGCCTGGACACTGCTCGCGTTTAGTGACCTGGGATTCCTCACGTTTCAAGGCACCTTTAACACCTGACTCATCGCAGTGAGCGTACTTTTTTACTAGATATTGAACTCTAAACATATTGTGCCTGCTCGCTGGGACGCGCCAAGGAATTCAGAGGACGCGCTGCATGCGAACGCTGCTGTGGACGGGCCTGCGAAACGAGCTGGACGCCAGCGTCTCGTAGGTGCACGAGCACGCTGCTCGCGCAACACAAAGACGCAGCGTCTGAGGTAAAGAGCTAGCACTCTCATGGAAACGCAGACGTCTAACCCACGTCAAGAAAACCCGAGTACGATGCAAGTGGACAACACGGAGGGTAACTCAAGAACGGCATCACAATGGACGTTTGATGAAAATAAAGGCAAAACGACAGGCAAAGCCCACATTGAGTGGCTTCAAGCTGGCCGTAAAGGCAGGTCAGCCAAAGAAGAAAAGTCAGCCGAAGAACGAGCTATGCAACCTATGAAGCCAGACGCCGAATCCCAACCGCAACGTCAACGCAGCACTAGGATGCGGCCATTGCCTACTGATGACTTCAAAATTGTATTCCGCCCGCAACCAGGACTAGATCTTTCAAAACGAACACTCATCGAGGTTACACATGCCATCGGAAGATCCAGTGGCTTGGCCCAGCAGGACTTCTATGACCATATGCGAGTGCAAGTGCAAAAAGTAGAGAATGTGATCATCGCAAGCACAGCAAGTACTGAACGAGCTTCCAAACTGCAAAGAATAAATGCTATACAGCTCGGTGGAGTAATATATCAAGTGAATCCGCACATTCGACACCCCGATCATGTGTGCCGCGGAGTGATCTACGGCCTCGAACCAGGAACAAGCCCCACAGAGATTGTTGCAGGACTCCGCGTAGACCCAAGATACCACGTCCTTGGCGCGCGCATGCTGGGATCTTCCACAGCTGCAGTTATCACTTTCGACGGGCAGCACGTTCCTTTTTACGTGACGTACCTCAGTGGAGACTACCGATGCAAGCCATACCGGAAGTCCATCCAATATTGCCGAACCTGTGGCGCCCTAGGTCACCGACAAGACATCTGCCCTCAGCCGAAAGCGAACTTCTGCTACAAATGCGGCCACGACAAGGACACAGAACCACATGACTGCCAACCGATGTGCAAGATCTGCGGAGAAGACCATGAGACTGCTGGAAAGGAATGCAAAAAGAAACTTCGCAGCAACCCCCCTCCTTATCAAGTAAGACGCCACCAGCTCGATAACGCCCGCGCCGTGAGAATCACTGGAGTGCTTGCACCAATGATTTACCCGGGTCAGTTATTACACCAGAAATTTCACGGGCCCCCTCTTTTCCCCCAAAATTTGACCGAAGTCGCTCTCGCTCTAAGAAAAAAGGTCGCTCTGGATCCCACACGCCATCACGGTCTCGCTCTGTTAGGGGAATCAGTTACGCCGCCGCGGTGACCGGTAGTGACGGGCCCAGTTCTCTCAATACTACAAGTGCCTCGACCATCTCGCCTGCTCAGACAGCGACCATCCGGGCTCTAGAAAATAAAGTCCAAGATCTACAACGGAGGATTCAACAACGCCCACCAGCCGAGTGTAGCACACTAGAACTTGACGACAGCATACTAAAACAGACGGAAGCCAGAATAATGAAGCGGGTAGAAGAAAGGCTGCAAGCACATGAAGCGAAGATGCTCGACCTCGTCGAACGACGCCTAGAAGCTTTCGAGAAAGCCCTCACTGCGAAACTCCTTGCATCCATAGACACAACCATAGAGAAAGTGGTTACTAAAATTATGCAAAAGGTAGACCCACTGACCCGTACTGTAAGCACGCTCGACGCCAAGCTTGATGGCTTCACGGCACAACAGCATAACTTCATAACATATGCATACAAAAATTTCGTTACCCATGAGCAGCTGGTAGAGCAATCAGGGACCAAGCGGAAAGAGCGAAAAACTTTAGGGGATGAAACTGCAGCGGAAATTCGATCTACAGCACCAAACGACCGGCACCAGGCCGGAATCAACTGCCAGAATGGCAGCTCCCACACATAGACAGTCTGAGCCACTCCCCACTCTTCGAGTTTAGCACTGGAATTGCAGATCATACAGACCTCGTTCTGCAAACTTGCAAGAATATGTTAAAACAAATAATCCAGATATGATCGCGTTGCAGGAAACCCACACAGAAAAAATCAAGCTCCCTGGCTACAGCACTCTCACATGCACACCCCGCACCGCGATTCTAGTCAAGAAGACTCTAACCGCACAGGCTCATGAAATTGAAGACATTGGCAACGAACACACCACCGTGGAGATAATCCCCACTCGGAAGACTCAACAAAGCTCCTACCTGGCCAACATTTACAGTCCTCCGCGGGAGCAGTTACACCAATACGACCACTTCGTCTACGAGCTCCGTCAAATGGTTAACGGCAACCGACTTGTCATAGTTGGGGACTTCAATGCTCCACACGCGGCCTGGGGCTATCACAGCACCACCTAGAAGGGGCGCGTGTTCACGACGCTGCGCAGCAACATGGTCTGACGCTGTGGAATGACTTGCTCCATCCAACCCGAGTTGGCAACAGCGTCTCGAGGGATACTAATCCTGATCTGACGTTCACTAGAGACGTTCACAACGCAACGTGGACAAGGCTACGAGACACTCTAGGGAGTGACCATCACATAATTCAAATATAGGTCGAACAGGCTCACCGCTCGCTCAAGACAGGTAAAGCTCGGCTCACGGACTGGACCGCCTACAGGAATGAGCTTGATGATGATTCGACTATCGAAGACATTGAAGCCTGGTTAAACAGTATTGTAAGTATTGCTGACAGACATACCAAAACGATACACTTGAACGAGGACAATCTGGCAGTCGATAATCATCTCCTTCACCTATTGGAAGCTCGAAGATCGCTTATTAAACGATGGCAACGCAAAAGCTCAACCGCAAGCTGAAGTGCCGCATCGCCGTACTCACTAGACAGGCACATGAGTACGCCGAAAACCTTGCGAGCCAGAACTGGCGGTCCTTCTGCGACAAACATCAAGGGACATTGAGCCCAAAGAAGACTTGGCGCATTCTTCGAGCCCTGATTGACGACACCCACACCAAAACTAACTAAGGAAATACAATTCAGCGGCTCATACACTACTATGAGGGCACAGAGCACCAGTTACTCCAAGAACTTCAAGCAAAACTTTGTGGCTCGGTTAACCAGCAAGCTACCTCCATCAACAATTTGACGCCCAGGGAGTACCGAGGAGCACAGAACGAAGCACTAGACCAGCCTTTCACGTCGGCAGAGCTACACGCGGCCCTTGCTAAGCTTACGCGCAACACAAGCCCGGGAAAAGACGGAGTGACCAATAAGCACCTACGACAGCTACCGCCCCGGGCGTTGACGGCACTCCTTTGGCACTATAACGACTGCTGGAGGAAGGGCGAGCTACCACAAGCCTGGAAGCACTCAGAGGTGACCATGATACCCAAGCCAAACAAGCCAATCTCGATTGCGAATCTTCGTCCCATTTTCCTTACATCTTGCGCTGGGAAATTCTTTGAGCACAGGGTAAACGAGCGGCTCACCACACATCTTGAAGACAATGGTCACTATCCGAACACCATGTTCGGCTTCCGCCAAATGCTCAGCACACAAGACGTCCTCTTGCAGATAAAGGAAGATATTCTTCTCCGCTTGAGCAAGCACTGTAAGTCATCTGTTCTAGCTTTGGACGTAAAGGGCGCATTTGACAATGTGAGCCACGAAGCCATTCTGCGGAGCCTGGAATATGTCGGCTGCGTTGCCAAGACATACGCCTATATGCTGGCTTTCCTCACCAACCGCACTGCCACTGTAGGGATTGCCAATATCAGGAGCGAGCTTTTTCAACTTCCTAACAAAGGCACGCCGCAGGGCTCAGTGATATCACCAGTGCTTTTCAACTTGGCCCTCCTTAAGCTCCCACGTCTCTTGGACGCTGTCCCTGGGATACATCACGCGTTACACGCCGATGATATCACTATGTGGACAAGAGGTTCAAGCACGGATGAGCAGGAGGACCGACTTCAAGAGGCGATTAACATCACTGAAGGATATCTCAAGACCTGCGGCCTCCAATGTGCCTCGGAAAAGTCGGAACTGTTAGTACTTGCGGCACGCACCCGGGGTAGACCACCAAGCTACGACACTCCTGACCCACAAGTCTTCATACAGGGAGTCCAAATATCACAAGTTGACACGCTTCGAGTCCTTGGACAACACATACATAAAGATGGGTCTGGCTCCGCTGCCCTACCCCGGCTGCAGAACACTGTGACACAGCTCACCCACCTAATCCGAAGGAAGGCTAATCGCCGCAGTGGCTTCAAAGAGCACGGCACCTTAAAAACGGTACAAGCTCTCCTTTACAGCCGCATAACGTACGGAACTCCCTACCTCAACCTGAAGACAGCGGAGAAACAAAAACCTAATCTGCTGATACGAAAGGCTACAAAGCTTGCCCTAGGACTGCCGCCAGCCGCCTCCACTGACCGACTGCTTCGCATGGGAGTTCATAATACGTGGGAAGAACTCACCGAAGCACACCTCATCAACCAGGTCGAGAGACTCAAGCTGTCACTCACAGGGCAAGCCGTCCTTCGACGCACAGGATACCAGACCACTCTAGAACCCAACGAAGAACGCAAAGGCAAAATACCGTCACAGCTGCGAGAAAGCCTTGAAATTCAGCAGATCCCTCGGAACATGCATCCTCAACATCACTGAGAAAGGCGTCTCACCAGGGTTAACATGATCCGGAAAAAACATGGCAATGACCCGCAGGCGCGATACGTGGACGCAGCCAAATATCCGAGACGTAATGCCTTCGCGATTACCGTCGCAGATTACAAGGGCGCGGTACTGGCATCGGCGACTATTCTCGCCAAACGTGCGGAAACAGCTGAAGAGGCTGCTATAGCACTCGCCACCCAGACGAGTAAGGATCCCATCGTGAACTTTACCGACTCACAAACAGCGGCACGGAACTACCTGAAAGGCAGGGTCTCCACGGTGGCGATTAGGCTACTAAAGCGCATGGACAAACCTCCTCCCTACACATGCATCGTGTGGATTCCGGGTCATGAAGGTCTCGAGGGAAATGAAGCGGCACACACCGCAGCCCGCGAATACGTCAACCGGGCATTCCCATATAAGATCCGAGGCACCTTCCACTCAACAACAGAATCAGAGACAAGAGAAGCCATACCACTAACGTACCATGCATTACTGCAACATTATCGGCTCGAACGCAGGTTATACCCCCCGCCACATCCAAAACTCACAAGAGACGAAGGGACTGACTATAGACGTCTTCAAGGCAACACGTTCACACACGGCGTACTATTGCACCATATGAGGTCAACGTTGCACAGCTACAACTGCCCTCACTGCAATGTGGCAGACACTGTGGCGCACCTCCTACTGCAGTGCAAAGTAAGCGTCCCAAGACTGCGAGCAGCAGCACCAGATGCGGACCAAGACCTCCTCAGTGAAGCGTGGGAGGCTGCGATCTCCCAGCCGGACCTGGTCGAGCCGCGTCAACTCGTCGCTCGAGCTCGGCGGGCTGTCCAAGCCAGAGGGTTCCTGGAATAAGGGACCCTCCCACCTTCACTCACAAGCTTCTTTCAATAAATGTTTTCTCTCTGTTTCTCTTTTTTCTAATCAAAAGAGTCCCACCGTCCTTCAAACGTCGATGGTCCAGGACTACCTTGACTTGTGTTCATCGCATTGCCTGACACGATGGACGTCCATCCTGATTGTATGGAATTCTTCTCGTTTAGCCTCACCGCGTGGAGAGAGTACTTCAGGCTGGCTGACCCTGGGATTCGCACAGCTGAGTTTGAGGTAGTGGTGCAGCGGGAGCTGCGTCAGCTTTGGGCGCTGGGTGTGCTGCTCCGGCGTCACTAGGTGTGCTATGAGCAGGCGCTGAAGGCCGCTCTGTTGCTGCAGCCTGTTGCAGCAAAACGAAGTAGCTTCTGCTTTCCATCAACGAAAGACGCTTCCGCGCTTCTCTGTAGCTGATGTTTTCCTTAAATTTGCGAGTAACAATGCTTTTTCTTGTTTCTATATTAAGCAAGCACGCGAGTACGCAGGATGACTACCCTCGCAGTTCACACAGTGGTGTAGTTCAATTTTGCAATTTTTGGTAGTGTGTTCGTGAGAGGCACACTTAGCACATGCGTTTTGGCCTCTGCAGTTCAGTGAGCCGTGGTCGTATCGTTGCAATTTAAAGCAGCGTCGTGGGTTTGGTACGTATAGGCGTAGTTTGAGTTTGGTGCATCCATCCACCACAGTTTCTGGGAGTATGCTCGGTGCGAAAGTGAGAACGAAGTGCTTTGTTTGTATTTCCTTTTTTTCTTGTTTGATTTTTATTCTATACACATTTGTGGTGTTTTGGTCATTCAGCCCATTCAGGAGTTCTTCTTCACTTACATTTTGAGATCTTCGTGAAAATTGACGCCTCAAACGGTGTTTAGTGATCCGGGAGGTGTAAAGGACACTGTAATGTCTTCAAAGCCAGTGATTTTTGAAAGGTTCTCGTACTGGTGCTTGTACAGTACTTCCATAAGATGTCATAATTGGCTAGTTTCTTAATTTTACATCCTTGCCCTAAGGTGTTGGTTAGGTTTCTGGATACTTTGAAGGGGGAAACATGTCTCGCTGTTCTTTCTGCGTGTTCACTGTGAATCACATGGAATCTTTGGAATGTGCACATGTTGTTAGTGAAAAATTTTGATGTTACATCGGTGCGCGTCCTCTTTTGAGGGTGGCGATCAGGTGAAAAGACTGGAGAGTCTATCTAGTTTGTGTGTGCTTGAGCCGCAGTAGCAGCCACCCACCATGAAGCCCAACGAGAGGCCGAGACAGGGTATCTCGTGCGATACCTGCCCACGCCAGCTGTATACCATGACTATAACCGAATATGGCTCAACTCAGGGTGGTTAGCCACACAAGGTTAATCCTTGCCACCAGAGAACAACGAAGTAAACAGGAGTGAGGAGCAGACCAGACAGACAAAAAGTGGGGGGAAAGACAAAGATGTAGGAGGATGAAGATAGGAAAAGGCGACTGCCGATTTCCAGTGGGTGGGTCCGCCGCAGGGATGCCGTCTACGTGAAGCTGGGGCCAAAGGGGGGTGTTGCCTCAGCCGGGACTCCTTAAAGGTCCAAGTACCCAGCGTCAGCTCAACCCCCAGGATCCCCTTTTCTCCAGACGCAGCCCAGCCACGCACGGCTAGGAACGGGAGAGGTCGAAGCTTCTCGTTGTGTCGGGTCTGTGGTGTCACTACGCACTAAACGCCTGCTTGCGCAGACGCCCCTGTGGGGAACACGCACGAACTGAGTAAGGCTGCCTCAACGAAGAACGGCTGTGGAACAGGGCAGAATAACACCGATCATTGATTGGGAAATGAGAGGGGTGTTCTTTGTCTGCATTCATCTTGAGGTAGTACACAATATATGCGTAACATCTTTGTAAGTGGAGTGACCACTCATTGGATTACACATACAGGCTTTCCACAGAGTTGGTGCAGAAAGCACCCGTAGAAAGGCGAGTGCCCAAATGGTGCACGAGGACCAGAATCTTCAAAGCACTTCGAGTCGCACACTGATAAACAACAGCCCCATAGTCTGAGTGGGTGCGAACGAGGCTTCTATACAAATTCATGAGACATTGCCTGTCAATACCCCACGTAGAATGTGACACTTTTAGAACATTCATAGCTCTTACATTTTGTTTTTAAATACTTCATGTGCGGTATGAAGATCAAGTTGTTGTCCTAGATTTGGCCAAAGAATTTATGCTTGGCATTGACAGACAGACGTTGACCATTCAGTTGAATGTCAGGTTCTGAGTGCATGCCTCTCTTTCGGGAGAAGAAGACACACCGACTTTTTTGTGAATTCAGTCGGAATCCGTTTTCCTCTGCCAATTTGGAGACCTTGTTTAAACCTAACTGAATCTGCCGCTCACACATTACCAGGTTGCATGACTTAAAGCCAAGCTAGACGTTATCGACATAAGTACAATAGAAGATATTGCGGGAGATGGACAGGTGCGAAGAATTCATTTTGATAATAAGAAGTGTACAACTAAGTAAATCACCTTGCGGTACTCCCATTTCTTGGACAATGTTTGGGAGAGATTACTGCCGACGCGGACACAGAATGTCCGATTGGATCAGTAACTCTCGATTATGGAAAGCATTCTACCGCGCAAACCCAGGTGAGGCAAGTCTCTTAATATGCCAAAACGCCATGTTGTTCCGTAAGCCTTCTCGATATCGAGGAACACACAGAGGAAGTATTGTTTGTGGATGAAAGCGTCTCGGATCTTTGCCTTGATACGCACCAGATTGTCGGTGGTAGATCTACCCCCTCGAAACATACCCTGGAATCGGTTGAGCAAATTGTGTGTTTCAAAAA
Organism: Rhipicephalus microplus; assembly: GCF_013339725.1. Classification (NCBI taxonomy): domain Eukaryota; kingdom Metazoa; phylum Arthropoda; class Arachnida; order Ixodida; family Ixodidae; genus Rhipicephalus; species Rhipicephalus microplus. Next base: position 48,343 of record NW_023612742.1, on the reverse strand, counting down.
CTTTAAAAGTCGGTGGTTTATCATCTTTTCATAAAGTTTACAAAGGCAGCTTGTAAGTGCATTGGGCCTATAGCTCGAAACTGAGGAAGGGTCCTTGTCCTCTTTTAAATCGGGAATAAAGATAGCCTCTTTCCAGGAAGTTGGGATGGTGCCAGAAAGCCAGATACCATCGTATAGGGAGAGTAAAGTTTTTCGCGTTTTCAGCGGAAGGCTTTTCAACATTTCATACATGACACAGACGTAGCTTAGAGCAGAATTACTGCAGGAGCTTGGTGATGTTTGTAGCTCAGCTAACTTGAAAGGTTGGTTGCATGCCTCGTATTTCGTACACTTGTGTTCTAGTTCCTGCTTTACAATCCTTGCCTTATATCTTTGGAAAGCTTCAGTATAGAGTGACGAGCGAGACACCTGCTCGTAGTGTGCACCGAGGAAGTTCGCCTGATCGTCCAGGCTGTCACCATGTGTGTTTACGAGTGAGAGTGAGTGTACTTGTCTTCCTGCTATCCTACCAACCATGTTCCAGACTTTAGCCTCTTGTGTATATGAATTGATCCTTAATAAAACCTTGTGCCAGCTTTCTCTTCTGGCCTGCTGACGCGTTCTCTTGCCCAGAGACTTTATTTTCTTAAAAGTGTCAAGATTTTCGGCAGTCGGTGAGTTCCGAAGCAACCTCCATGCCTTGTTGTGCTCCTTTCGCGCATTGCGACACTTAGTGTTTCACCATGGGACGCGTCACTTTCCGGGCAGTCCAGATGTTTGCGGAATGCACTTGGCTGCTGCGTCAATAGGGAAAGCTGTGAAGTACTGCACAGCTTCATCTATGCTTAACCCACCTATGTCAGTCCAACCTAAATCAGTAATGTTATGAAACCGTTCCCAGTCGGCTTTGTATGTCAATGATTTGGGAACTCGTGAAGTACATTCGTATGATGTTGGTGAACTAAAACCAATAAGAAAATGGTCACTTCCGTGGGAATTATTTATAATTTTCCATTGTAGTAATTGTACAAGTGAAGGAGATGCGATACTGAGGTCTATAGAGGAGTAAGCCTTGTTGGAAAAGTTATAATATGTTGCCTCTTTTCTATTCAACAGACAAGCACCTGATGAAAAGAGTAACTGTTCAATGAGACGACCTTGTGCATCACATCGACAGTCACCCCATAAACTGCTGTGCGCATTTAGGTCCCCTAGAACTAGATAAAGTTCTCGTAACACATCTATAAAAGACTGGAATTGATGTTTTTCCAGGCGGCGTTGGGCCGGTATGCATAAAGATCAGATGGTTATTTTATTATTTCTTTATGCCATACCCACAGCGCCACACGAGCTTATTCAATAGAACTGCTCGAACAGCCACTGCCTCTAGAAATGCTAGTAGCGGTACATGAGTACATGCTACCCCTCGATTAACAATAATAGCTACACCGCCATATGATGCTATTGCATCATCTCTGTCCTTTCCGAAGACAACATATTGACGCAAAAATTGTATTCTTGGATTTCAGGTGTGTTTCCTGTACACACAGCACATTTGGTGAGTGTTTGTGCAGAAGTTTTTGGACATCGTCGAGGTTTTGAAGTAGTCCTCTGACGGCCTTTTTGCTGTTGGCTTGTTTCTTTGGGTTCTCCGTTTTTACGTGCCTTATAATCCACTATAGATGTAGCCCCTCTCCTCTGTAGCGCTTCTAGTAAGCCATGAAGATAATAAATAAATAGATAAATAAATAAATAAATAAATAAATAATTAAATAAAATTGTGTCTCGTTATTGGGAGTAAAGAAGTGCTGTGTGTGCTAGGGCCGCGATTCACTGAGTTTATCGGCGCCAATGTGAGGAAGCTGTACTTAGCGGCTTGTCAGAGCTAACATTTCTCATAATAAACGTATTCGGGCTTATTTTCTCGCCGAGTAACTTGTAGAACTTTAAAGTCGCTTCTGGCGTTTCTTGAGCTTATTTGTATTTTACAGTCTAGTTCTTTAGCGATGATCATGTTGGTCAATATTAATTTTGTCCTTCACTAATAACGTGCTTAGCGATGACTTTGAGCAGTGATGAAGCCGGACATACGTCGGAGGAACACTGATGCAACACTGCCTGACTCTTTCCTGAAATTCAAGAATTATTTTGTTAAACAAAGCGTTTCATTGCACACAGACCGTTGCCGTTGTGGCATAAATTTTCAAAGTCTTAGCCCTCGTACACAGCAAACTATATTTATAGGCTCGTGAAAGCATGTATTATGATATCCGCGTAATCGTGAGAAGAAAATGACGGGTACGTACATCAGGAGCCACTACGTCTTCATATTGTGGATGCATATTTTTACAAATAATTTCCGATGTTATGTTTTGCCCGGGATAAAACTCATTCGGGTAGTTCGATTCATTACGTACCTCGATGCAAGACTCTGGTAATGTACTGCGTAATGAAGAGAAGATAATTATCTTCCTTAATAGTGAAACATAATGCGTTCAATAAGAGACTATATTACTTTTGAAATATGGATAAATACGTCATTACTCTCCTACGGTGTGCAAAAAAAAAAAACATGCTTTAGAGGCAGTCACCCCCTCCAAACGGCCACGTACACTTTCAAAAACAGATACTTCTCTTGTAATGAGTGAAATTTTAGCGTGTCTATATTATTTGGTTATGATTCTTCGTCATGTAGGAAGAGTACATGAGCGTTAAGAGCAACGGAGAAGTGCATTGACCAGACCAGAAAATGCAATAACACAAAATTAACAGTCTATTTTATTTCGGAGTTAGCCTACATAGACAGGCACTACCATTATCTTATTTTTATTTAGAAAAAACTGTGGTTACTGAAGACCACGCAGGTGAGATCAAGCAGTTTTTTTTTCAGAAGCCGGAAATACTTCACGATTAAGAGACGTGTCGAGGTGTGGCAATTCAGAATAATTTAAGACAGCTCTAAAATAGGTGTGTCTCAATTTTATCTACACTGGTATTCCGGTAGAACCGTGGTTTTGAGAACTAACCTGTGTCCTCGAGTTTAGCAACACAAGAATTTGCATAAATTAATGAAGCCATTTTTGCAAAACCAACAAGGCCACGGTGAAAATCGGCCTTACGTACCCGACAAGAAACTTGATTTGGGCCTTTGTGCAGTTTGAAAGCCCTTTTCTCCATTGTATTCTGGTCTCATCAAGTATCCATCTTTTGCCGAACAGTTTAGCGCATTTGGATAGCCATAAAAAGGAAGCGTCACATTTTCACCATCGTGACTTGCCCCGAGTCTGAAATTAGAGACCAAATCATTTCATGGCCATGGCCCAAAACGATTACATTAATTAGTTGGATGGCTTTGCGGCTCACTAGCCAGGTGTGGCCAGAAACGCTGTGTCAAAAAGTAAACTGTTATTGGTGACGGATAATTTAAGAGGATAGGATTAAAACCTAGCCGTCCTAAGCGCCCGTGAACGGGCCGCCAAGCTCGCATTGTCGGTCTCTACGTGGAATTAGCCGGGGGGCACGGTGTTTCCCCTGCGTCTTTTCAGGACCAATATAAAGCTTTAATCATCGTCATTATCATCATCAGAATCATAGTAGGATGCAATATGAATTTTGGATGTAACTATGGCTAATAGCACACGCTATATGCAAATATAAATAAATGCACACATACAGGGTATTTTAAGGAATGAGTCTGATTCTTTGAAAATCACAGAAAAGAGGCATCTGCGGGCTACTTGCGGCGTTGGCTTTCCTGTGGCAGAAGGCGTTTTCATATGCGTAAAAACAATAATTCCGGCAGTATTTATACAAATTACCAGAAATAACTTTTTGGTGATAGCCCGTCGAGTGGTGATAGCCAACCGAGTCGAATGAGCGAATTCAAGCCCCTCCTACGGTGATGCTGAGGATCGAAAGTTTACTTCTCCCAATAGCGGAGACCGGCCCAGAGGTCCTTTACGCTGGTTAGAGAAGGTCAGCAGGGATCCCTTGGGACACCGCGGCCTTCAATGCGCGTGAGATTACTCAGCGTTGCTGTGCCGAGTCGGTGGTAGGCAGTGGAAATGCGCATGCACATACTCTAACCCGAGATCTCACCTTCTGGGTGGAGTTCCTTACGCCTTACAATTCCCATTCATCGTCCTGCAAGGACTGCGAAGAACTAACTCCTTTGGTTACTTACACAGACATTTTACAGCACTACAGACTAGGCCACCTCCACCATCCTCCAGCTCATAAAGACCTCCCCCGACGTGATGCCCTCCTGTGGCGAAAGCTTCAGACGGGTGTCTTTCCCGACACCTGGCTTTATAGCAAGGTATACCCACACCTCGTGACACCACACTGTAGATACTGCTCACAGTCAGCCACCCTCATACACGTACAAGGCATGGACGTTTGCACAGTACGCTGACGTTCCACACACAGAAGATACGTGAAAGTTCCTTCGACGATTAGTTCATAACCACTGAGAAATTTAGGAAAAGCGGCCACTGGTATTCACCGCGGAGCGATGCAATACGCCTAATTTAGCTGGTGAAACCTAAACCAACGCACCAAATAGCGAGTATACCGTTCCCTTTGAAAACGCCCTCAGAGACAACACTGTTTGATTCGCCGTTATCGACCGTGAATTTAGACAATTTGCTTCGAGGCCGCTTATTGACGCTCGCTTATTCTTCTCCAGCAATGTGAGGGAAAGTAGTGTGGTTCTGTAATTTTTAAGAAATATTGGACACATTTCATGAAATACTATGTACATAGATAGACAGATATAGTAGGTTATATCATATCAATTGTGCCAGGCAAGCTTCTTACGATCTCCGATCTAGCTGAAAAAAATTGTGCAGGTATATGTGTTTAAGACAAGTGGTCATTGAGACGGTACGTCTCACTTCAGAATTTGTGCGGCATAAGGGCAATTCACAATTTGCGCAGTAAAGTGAAACTGTGTCGCGTAAAATAATTTTGATAGCATTACTTGTTTCAGCCATTACTATAAAACAATTTTTTTTATCTCACGGCGTTATTCTTTTATGACAACGACAGTTCATTAATGGCAGAAATGACATTACAGTATTTCAACGCTGAAAATATAGTCGCTTTCGTGCTACCATTACTATGATGATATAATTTTAAAGCCGCAAACAAACTTACGAATGTGCTATTTCATGAGCGACCGTAAGTGCTCCGCTGTAGGTATGTGGTGCATCTTCTGCAATCGAGGCGCTGCGATTGGTGCAGACTCCGCCGAAGAAAGTCAAACCTGCAAGAAAGTCGAGTTACATGTTACAAAAAAAATTACGCAGTTTTGCGACAGGAACGAATCAATCAATTCGATAGCAACACGTTGGAACATTATACGTCCTGAGGTCAGCAGCTGTCTACTTCGGCCTTCGACTGGATGTAACTCAATAAAACGCTTGCATAGGAAAAATTGGCAGCTGAAGCGAGGGAACAAACCAAGCATTTGTTACCGTGCATTTCTATTTGCAGGCGAAAGCTGTATATGGTTATAGGAAAAACGAAAAACCGTTCGGCATCGGTGTCACGAGTGGTATCCATTGTCTGTGCTATCAGCTACGCCATTCTCGCCGCCACACCCAAGCACGTGCCCCATTGGCTGCGCTGTGAGTGACGTCGTCTATCCCGTCGTAGCCGTAGCGCCGGGTACACTCGCATCAGTTTCTGCTAGAAACTTCTATATGAGAAGGCCACGAATAACTCTAGAAAAGCGCCAACATTAAAGCGTGGGAGTGCTCGCATTGGCCGGGCCGATAGTGCAGTCCGGTCGCAAAAACAGGTCCGCGAGATCGAGTGCCGGCAGCAACCGCATACCGATGATCCGGCAGCCTTTAACGCCGCGCTAAATCACCTAGGGGGATGCAAGTGATGGTGGCAGGCGAATCCTGTAGACAATGCCGCCCAGTTAGCTCGGGATGTGAAGGGCGTGCAACAATGCCGCATTGAAACAAGCGACGTTGCGGGCACACGAGCGTCAACGTCACGAATGCGAGAGCGCGTTAGCCGGGGCGAAAACGCGCTTCAGGCAGAGGCTTTTTCAACGGCACTTGAGCTTCGTCTGTGGTGCTTTTGACCACGTGTGGTTCGAGAACGACCACTGTGATTAAAGTATTGCGAAAGGAATTAAACTGCTAATTACAGTCCTCCATTACCATGATCATACGAGGCACAGTGTGCGGCATGTGAAAGAAACACTGCGGTAAACCCAAGCCCACCGTATGTCTAACATCATTAAGAAGAACATGTAACCAATAATAGTGAACCCACAGCCGAACGCCGGGGCCTCACGTTTGAACTTTCCCCATTTAACCCTTTCTACGGAGTGCTGGGGCGAATATTTTTTTTTCTTTTTTTGTGGTTTTACATCATGAAGTTTAAAGATGGCAGTGTACTGGTCATAAGGTTGCTGATATAATTTGGTCACAAATTTGAGATAATTTGTTGCTATAGGTGTTCATATCTGTAGTTGTTGTTGTTGTTGTTGTGTCGTGTTTTGTGGCGCAAAAGCGACTATGGCTATATTGCGCCAAAGGCAAGGTATTTATGTGTACAAGAGAAATATTAAAAACAGGGCTCAATATTTTGGTAATAAGGGTGAGAGTAGTTTCAGTACATTTATAGCTTTTAGGAATCCGATGAGATTCTTCAGTTTCATTTTATGGTTTCCGCCAATAAAAAAAAGCTGTATTGAATGGTGTTTGTTGATGCTATAGAGGTTGAAAAAAGTTACCGTTCCCGCTCTACTTTTACACAAGAGGTAAAAAGATGGTTTACTGTCAAGATTTCTCCACACCTCTGACAAGTCGGTTGTTGCTCCTTACGCAGAAGGTAGCTATGGGTCAGGTGTGTTTGCCTGATTCGTAGTCTGCACAGAACTACTTCTATGAAACGCTCCTGGTGTCTGCATGACTTCCATTCTCCAATAGATGGTTTGATAAGACGGAGTTTGTTTGTCAATTTTCATCCCACTTCAGTGGCCAGTGTCTGTTAAGTGATCGCCTAAATGCTGTATACACAGTCAGTAGAATGTATTTCTAGGCTTTTTATGGGCAATTTTGTTGCCATGTTTGCACTGTTGCCTGCCCTTACATTTACTTTTATACCAACATGACTTAGGATCCAGCAGAAGTTTATAGCTCTCCTGGTTTGGTTTGCCTCAGCGGCGAGTCTCAGTATGTCTCCTACAATAGGGAGCCGTTTGTTTTAAATGCGAGTGATTGGAGTGCGCTCAGAGAATCACCATATATAACTGTGTTGTGGCTGTTGTCTTCTATTGCTTTTTTTTACCGCTGTGTATATAGCAAAGAGTTCAGCCTTAAAAATCGAAGCGTGATTCGGTAAGTGTATGCTCTCTTCCCACTCCACTCCAATAACTCCACAGCCGAAATGTTCCTGTGTTTTAGATATGTTGGTGTAAAATTCAGTGAAGCCTTGGTAAGTTTCCTACGAGTATAGCTGCTGTATGAAGTGGTCCCTCGGCGTTTCACTCTTTTTAAGCTTTGCAAGCCTGAAGTCGCGAATGGCGTGAACACTTTTCCAAGGCGGAACAGCCTGTGGTTTTTTCCGGACGTGCAGATAGTTTTCTAGAATATTTAATTTTTAGCAAACCTCTTCGAATCTGAGGCAGAGCGGTTTTACAGAAGAAGGCTTATTAGTATAAAGGAGTCTTTCCCTGCATTGTGTAACAATTTTAAAACATGGATGTGAGGGTAATGAATGTATTTTTAGTGCGTATGTAGCTAAAAGTAAACACCGTCTGGCATCTAGGCATGATTCGTTAGCTTTTACATGTAGGCTTTCTACTGGGAATGTTCTGTATGCTCCCGTGGCTAGTCGTATAGCATTGTTATGAGTGGGGTCTAGTTTTCTGAGGTATGACGGTCCGGCTGATCCGCATACTGTACAACTGCAATCAAGGTTGCTGCGTACCAATGATCGATACAGATGAAGAATGCATGCTCTGTTGGAGCCCCACCTCTTTCTGAATAGCATCTTTAGAATGTTGAGAGATTTATTTGCTTATGTCTTCAGAGCGTTTATATGAGATATAAAGCTTAGTGATTTATCATATATAACACCAAGAAACCTGTGTTCTTTTTTTACGGGCAGATTCTGTTTGCTAAGCTGTAAAATTATGGTCAGGTTGGAGTCCTTTTTTGCGTGAAAGCAGCACGGTCGCCGTTTTGTCGTTTGAAAGCCTGAAGCAATTCTTATCTGCCCATTCAGATAGTTTATTTATAGTTTGTTGTATCTGTCTTTCGCAGGTGTGTATGTTGGAAGACCGACATGCAATTCGTAGGTGATCCACATATACGGAGTGCTCTACAGTACAGGGTATTTTTTTTGCAACAGAATTCATTTTCACGATAAAAAGGGTTGTGCTTAAAATACAGCCCTGTGGTATCCCATTCTCCTGAGTTAAACCACGTGAGAGGGTAGTGCCAAAGCGAACTTGAAAAGATTGATTTGCGAGAAAGTCTGATGAACAGTAGAGCACTCTGCCTATAATTGCCATATTGGCCAAGTCGCACACGATTCCAAACCTCCAGGTAGTATCATAAGCTTTTTCTAACTCGAAGAAAACTACTAGGCACTGTTGCTTATGTATGAATGCTTCTCGTATTGTCTGTTCTAAGTGGACAAGGTGGTCTAATGTTGATCTCGTTTGTCTAAAACCACACTGGTTAGTGTCTAGAAGTTTACGTTGTTCCAGGATGAACATGAGCCTGACATTTATTATGCTTTCGAATAATTTTGCCATGCAACTTGTTAAGGCAACAGGGCGGTAGCTATTGGGTAGAGTATGTGGTTTCCCTTTTTAAGAAAAGGTATGACAACAGCCTTTTTTTCATGCTAGAGGTGTTTTGCCCGTAACCCACACCTTGTTGAAGAACTTGAGTAACGCATACGTTGCGGTTTCAGATAGGTGTTGGATCATTGCATAATGGACGTTATAAGGTCGGGGGCAGCTCAATTTTGTGTTTTGAGTGCATTTTTCAATTCGTCGATGATGATTAGGCTGTTATATTCTTCTTTTTTATCACCTTTGGTAGAAAGTTTCTGCTTTTCTATTTTTGTTTTGTATGAAAGGAAAGCCGGATTGTAGTTTGCCAAACTTCATATATGTGAAAATGTTCTCCTGAAATGTTTGCTTTATTTTCGATTGTGGTTTGAACACCAGGAGGAGTGAGCAGAGGGATAGTATAGGGTGTATAAACCCCGTTCATTTTTCGGACACCCTCCCATACTTTCTTGCTTGGTGATGAGCTATTTATGGAAGATACGTATTTTTGCCAAGACACTTTTTCTGCTTGTTTGCGAATGTAGCGTGCCTGCGATCGAGCTCGTTTGAAGTTTACTAAGTTTGCGTACGTTGGGTATCTCCTGAAAGCACCCCAGGCTATGTTTTCTTTCTTCGCAGCACGGCACTCTTCGGTCCACCATGGTTTCCTTTGTTTTTGTGCTAGTGCCGATGTCTGTGGTATTGATATAAATGCCGCTGCTAGGATATAGATTGTGAACTTTTCATTTAATTCGTCTACGCTCAGACGCTAATCGTTTTCTTCTTCTAGAGAAGCATAACTAGTGTAGAGGGTCCAGTTTGCTAACTGTAGCTTCCACCTTTGCGGTTTGGTGGGTAGTGGGCTTGGCTGGGTCAGATGTATAAGGCATGGCAGGTGGTCATTCCCATATGGATTATCACGAACTTCCCAGCTTAAATAGACGTAGAGATCCGATGAGCAGAGAGCTAAATCAAGACAACTCATCATTCCTGTGCTTGGTGTGCAGTATGTTCAAACATTTGTGTTAAGGATGCTAATTTCATTAGTCAGAATGAAGTCTTCTATGATTTGCCCCCTGGTGTCTGTTGTCATGCTGCCCCACATCGAGCTGTGTGCATTAAAGTCGCCGACCAAGATAAAAGGTTTTGGAAGTTGTTCAATGAGTTCTTCCAGGTCTCTAACCGTTACCTGCATATGCGGAAGAAGGTATATAGAACAAATGGTTACTGTTTTGAATGATAGTACACTAACCGCACCTGCTTCAAAACGGTTTGTAACCGGATGTCTTGTGATGTAGTATTGCATTTGATGATGATTGTAACGCCGCCAGATAGGCGACTTATGGTGTCGCTTTGTACTGTCTAAGAAAGTTTGTATTTTTAAGACCCAGATTTGTTTCCTGAACGCATAAAGCTAAAAGAGAGAAGCTATTTAAAATGTCTTTTATATCACCTAGGTTGCGCAGGAGTCTACGGCAGTTGCAGTGAACAATGAGTGTAATATTTTTGTTAATGATTAGCATCGTTACTGTTTTGTTGTACAGTGGGATATGCAATAGGTGATAGAAAATTAAAGTTTTGCTCTTTTGTTGGTTTCTGAATAGAGGTGAAGCACATTTCTAGTCACTTCCCTTTTCCAGGGGCAGCAACTGGTTGACGACCTGATTTACTTCGGTTAAAAGGCAAACCAGGTTGTTTCGGGGCAGGTGTCCTCGATATAGTAGTCGTTGTGTCCATTGCTTCATCGGGAAGCTTAGACACTGAGGGTGTTCGTTCAAGTTGCTTGCCTGTAGGTGCAGCATTTTTTCGCGGTGCTTTATCCGTAAGTAAGGGTACCATAGGGATAGCGCAAGTCACGAAGGATTGCACAATAGTATCCACTTGCTGTGTGATAGTTGGTAATGTGGGCATTGCTTGAAGAGCCGAGGCCTTTTGAGCACCTGATGGCGCTTCATGAGGGAGTGAAGGCAGTGCCAAATTAGCGAAGCTGTACTGGCAGCCTGTAGATACAAGACGCCGCTATGCTCCCCGGCAAGCCGCATCCGCATAGTGCGAGCCTGTAAACATCGCGTGCTTTCGGCGTGCCTCTGGGTATGTGAGATTTTCGTTTACTTTCAGTTGTTTTTCTTTCTTGAAGATCTCGCAGGATCTTGAGTATGCTGGGTGTGGCAGTCACAGTTGAAGCATTTTATGACTCTTGAGTCACAATCCTCTTATTGGTGGTTTTTAGGGGTGAAGCTCCTTATAGCGGCACCCGTTCGTCCCCCGTATTATGTAACAAGTATAACATTTTGACCTCCAAGGTGGTGCCGGTAAGAGACTTCTGTGCGTTGTTGAACAATAAAAAATACTGCTCACTGTACATATTAATCGCCGCTAATGGGGAATGAGAGACAGGAGCATTGGGCTTTTAGTTAACGCGCAGGCTGCGATCACCATTAGCAGCCATTGGCATGTACATTGAGCACGATCTGACAAGAAAGGGTTACTACGTTATACTCGCTGGGCGTAACCTCCTTAGCTTTAGAAAGGTTTATCGAGCGTTGAGCCGCAGTGCCATCAAGACAATGAACTTGTATATACCATGAATGCACTCGAGGTGGTTAAAGATGGGAAGTAGATACGAAGCGCCAGCCGTAAGAAAGTAAAAGCCGAATTCTCCGCCTCTCATTCCCCATTAGCAGCCATTGGCATGTACATTGAGCACTATCTGACTGAAAATGTTTGCTACGTCATACTCGCTGGGCCTAAACTCCTTGGTTTTCGAAAGGTTTAGCGAGTGTTCGGCCGCAGTGCCATGAATACAGTGAACTAGTATATACCATGAACTCGAGGTGGTTAAAGGTGGGAAGTGGACCCGAAGCGCAAGCCGTAAGAAAGTGTGCGTGTGCCATCTCTCGTTTAGTCCTTGGAATGTCCGCTGGATGGCGGTGCTTCTATATGGGAAATATATGATAAAAAAAGATGCGAGATGGTGGGACTTGGAGTGTTGAATAAATGGACGAACGGACACATAGACAGATGCATGAATGGACGCATCAACGAACGCAGGGGCGGCTGCATGGACTAACGCAGGGACGGACGCACGAACAGACGCACGCACGGACGGGCTGATGGACACATGGACGGACGGAAGCAAGAACGAATGGACGGACGAATTTTTCGCCCCACTCTCCACCATTCACTCCGGGGATACGCTGCAATTGTTTTGCCTCCACATTTTGCACAAGTGGTCCTTCCTCGGCTGGCCTGCGAACCAGGTCTGTACCGTTGACACTTAAAGCATCTCCTTGGATTGGGGACATATACTCGGACAGGACAACATAGGTATGCCACATTTACCCTTTCCGGTAGATTGTGGTCGTCAAACGTGATAACTATGTGTTTGGTCTTTATCTCCTCCTTGGCTTTTCTAATAGTAATTCTTTGGACAGCACTGGCACCTTGATTTTGTGGACTTTCCAGAATATCTGTATCTGTTTTATTCATCAACTGTTTTTCCGAAATTACCCCTTGTACACTATTCAAGCTGCGGTGTGGTGTGACAATGACTGTTCGGCAATTTCTTTGTGTTTCTAGAGAGCGTCACTTTGTTCCTTTGTCTGTACCTCAATCGAGAGGTCACCTGTTGAAAGGTTTTTACCTTGTAGTCTCTACCGACTAGGGATTTTGCGATCTTGAAGACAGATTTCGAGGTCATTCGTTCTTTGTCTTTAGTTGAGTGAACAACTAAAACTTTGGGAATGTTTCAGGGAACTTATCATTTCTTAATACTTTGGTGCATTTTTTTTTCTGAGGCCGATCAATTTTCTTAGAGTGAATAGATACCATGTATTATGTAAAAAAATGGGGTTCCAAATATGTCAGCTGAGGTTCACCCTCATACTTTCAGCAAGGTCCCGGATCCTCCGACCTGATAAACAGATGGATAGACAGAGGCCCATCGGCCAGGGCTTGACCAAGACCCCGACCACCACCGTTCACGGTTTCTAACCATCCACCTTGCAACCTGTAGCCGCGGTGCGAGTAAGAGCGTCAGTTTGGAGCTAAGGGTTCTGTGGTGGCGCCAAGAACCGTTACCTTGATAGCTCAAGATACCCTCGCGGATATCTCAGGTCTGTGGTGTCACTACGCACCAAACGCCTGCCGAAGCAGACGCCCGTGCGGGAGTAATCATATATGATTAGCATAAATAGAACTACAGTTTATGTTGATCTCACCGTGATGGTCCAGCCCCAGAGTTAGTTGAGTGTCCTTGCAAGCATTATCGAGTAAAGATGTTATGCGCGAGCCTTATCACGGCGTCCTGGAAAAGAGTTACGTGTAAAAAGCCCCTCATTGCTGGCGCGAATGAGCGATTATCTCCTGTGCATTTATTTATGCGACTAAAATGACATATGAGAGCTTCATCTGAACGGGACATTAGGGAAACAGTTCTAGGGTTAGCAGTGTCTGAGCCATGCTTCGGGCAGCATCCAAGCTTTGGCAGTACGCAATATCAGCCTTGTGGCACTTCTGGCTTATTCTCGCAGCTTTGTTTCCTCAAGAGCAATGGTGGGAATAAACCGACAAAAAACCTCGAAGGCACAACGATCATTGAAGTTGCAGAGAGAGAGAGAGAGAGAGAGAGAGAGAGATGCAAGGAAAGGCAGGGAGGTTAACCAGACGCACATCCGGTTTGCTACCCTGGACTTGAGAAGGGATGAAGGGGAGGAGGAGGTTGCAGAGAGATAAGAAGGTACACACAATCACGAGCACACTCGGGGGAGCATACACAGTCTACAGGCGGTCGCTCAGGTTTCTTGACTTTAAGTAAAGTAGGAGTGCTTTAGTCGCTTTCTGCGCAACTGAGGCAGGTGCCCAAGTTCCTAGAACCTTCTGCACACAAAATGATCTGGAGTCAAGTTGATTCAAAAACATCCGGAGCTGGCATCGCTGTGTGTCATAGCAAGTGCAGCTGCACAGGACGTGTTCACTGGTCTCTTCAGCTCCGCAGTAGTTGCATGTACAGGTGTCTACCATACCTCTGCGAAAGGAGTACACCTTTGTGAATGCAACACCTAACCAAAGGCGGCATAACAGCGCATCAGAGCGAGAAAATTGTGATGGTAGCTGTATCTTGAGTGAAGGATCCAGTTCATATAATTGACACCTTTGGAAGTTGGTAGACGACCAGAACGTGGTGTAAGATCTCGAGCCAGCAGGTAAAGTATTCTTGCTGCATCATTCCTTGATAGAGGAATCGGGACCACACGAGTTCCTTCATGGGCTGAGCGGGCTACATCATCGGCTAATTGATTTCCGGTAATATCAATATGTCCAGTCATCCATTGATATATAATATCATGTCCTCGTGCTAGAGCTTCATGATGGCAATGTCTTATTTCATGTATCAATTGTTCATGATTCCTCCTACGCATGGCAGACTGCAAACTCTGAAGCGCTGCTTTGGAAATCATAGAATATGACCCATTTTCCTGGACGCTCTTGAACGAGATATTGTAAAGCAGCCCTTATAGCAGCAAGCTCTGATGCCGTAGATGTAGTCATATGTGACAACTTAAACTTGATTGTCATTGCTGCAGCCGGAGTTACAGAAACACCTGATGAGCTGCTGGACGAGACGGACCCTCAGTGTATATCTGCGTTCGGTCCAAGTACAACTCATGTAATAATATCAGTGTTGCTTGCTTCAATGCTACTCTGGAGTGATTGCTTTTCTTTTTGATACCCGAAATTTCTAGACGTATTTGCGGCTGGTCGAGGCACCACAAATGACAAGTCATTCTCTTAGCTGGCGTATATTCTGATGGAATGCTGTTTAGGTGCTTGGCTATGACGTCGGAAAACGTAGCACGTGGTCTTCCGGAGGGTAGAAGGGCCAAGTGGTGGTCGGGGACACGGCTAGCATGTCGAATGTGCGCTCTGAGGCAATCCACAACTCTATATGTCCTAGCCGGATGGTCTTTGGCAAGCACGACTGTGGCATAAGTAGAAGCGCATCGGGGCAGTCCTAGGCAGATACGCAGCGCCTGACCCTGCAAACTCTCCAATCAGTGAGTATTGGATTTGCAAGTGTTAGTCAGTACCGGCAAGCTGCAGCACAATAGACTCAGAAATAGGGCCCTGTACAGCTGTAGCGTGGAGGCCACAGGAGTTTTCCATACTTTCCCGCACATGAATTTCATTATATTCACAATAGATAGCAGTCTCTTCTTCAAGTACGCACAATGCGGGCTCCACGAAATACTTCTGTCGATTATTAGGCCCAAGAAACGGTGCGTCCGTGCATATTTGACACTCTGCCTAGTGATGTAAACAGTGTATGGCGTCATTATTTTGCGTGTAAACGCCATCAACACGCTTTTCACAGTTTATTATGCCTTGTTTCTGAAGGTAGGCTGTTGTGAGGGTTGCTGCCCGCTGTATTCGTGCACGCAACTGAGGGCGAGTAACTGCAGCACTCCAGAGGCAAATACCACCGGCGTATATGGATAGGCCCACCGACTTTGGCAGAACTATTACCAGACCAATGAGGGCAACATTGAACAATGTGGGACTTAAAATACCTCCTCGAAGTACTCCGCAGCAGGTGTAATGTTCAGCAGTTTTACTCTCATCTGTTTGCACAAACCCCTGCCAGTTATATAATCTTTTATCCATTGAAACATTCGTTCACCAATGCCCATTGCTGCGAGACAAGTGAGGATGGCATCGTGAGCTACATTATTATATGCACCCTTCACGTCAAGAAAGAGTGCCACTGATATACGCTTGCAACTTTTTTCTTGCTGAATAAATGTCGATAAGTCAAGGGCGCAGTCGATGGAGGAGCGGCCCCAACGAAAGCCTGCCTTGCAGGAAGGGTATTTGGTGTATCATTCTAAGTACCTCTTGAGATGAAATAGAACCATTCTTTCCATCACTTTTCCGAGGCAGCTAACGAGGGCTATAAGGCGATACGCTGTCAAGTACAATGGTGATTTTCCCGATTTCAGAAGTGGTATTAATTGACTTATTTTCCATTCTCGGGGAACACTGCCGCTGAGCCAGGAGTTGTTGAAGCATGTTAAAAGTTTTGTTCTGGCTTTTTGTCCAAGGTGTCCCAACGCACTATAACTAATACCATCAGGGCCTGGCGATGACGTGCGCTTAGAAGCGACTAACGCACCTTCCAGTTAATTCATGGTGCATGGAGTGTCCATTTCTGGTAATCGCGTCTCCGGAACGATCACGGCGTCGATGCTCTCGTTCATAATATTCCCGGGAACTCTCGTGCGAAATTCTTCAGCCGCCTCGAGTTCTGTTTTTCAATGATGGAGTGCCAAAGCTTTAAAAGGGTGCCGTTGTTGCGGACAGGAGCGAAGACCACAAACTGTTCTCCATATATATGACAGCAGTTTATGAGGGTCTAGAGTTTCGCAGAATGCTTTGCAGCGTTCGCTCTCGAGCTTGTAAATACGTCGTTGAATCGTTTTCTGGAGCCGCCTTGCTCCCCTCAGGTCGTAAATTGATCTTGTGCGTCTGTATCGTCGTTCAGAGCGCCTTCGTCTAGCTCGTAATCTTTCCAGTTCGGTGTTGAACTGTGTTGTTTTAGACGAAAATGGTAATTTACATTAGCACGCTTGTATAGCTTCCACGATGGTCTTTTCCAGGCTGCAGGCAAGGTCTTCTTGGCAAGCGTCCTCAACACGCGATGTAAACATCGACCAGTCAGTGTCAATTACAACACCCGAAGAGAAATTTTTTATGATACCATCAATCTTCACGTAGATGGGTATGTGATCACTACCATGAGTCTCAATATCGCAAAACCAATTAACTTTGTGAGAGAAGCACCGTGACACTAATGTCAGGTCAAGGCAACTGCCATACGTGACACCCTGCCGATATGTTGGGGTACCATCGTTCATGATGGAAAGGTCATAGTCGGGAGCAAATGTAACAACGTTCCGGCCCCTGGTATTCATCCTAGTGTTCCCGCAAAGCATGTGATGGGCATTGAAGTCACCGGTGATGATCCAAGGCCCATCGGTCCACATTAGGATGTCTTTTATTCTGTCGCAGTCAAATCGCGATGACGGAGATATATATTCACCAATAGGGGTGAACGAAACTGCATTCTTGTTTACACGAAAACACACGTACTTGTTGTCGTCATTTGAATTTATTGGGTGCGAAAAATAAGTCAAGTCCGTGCGAATGTAAACAAATACTTTGCTTCGTTCTTCGCAAGTGGCTGAACAAAAGGCTTCATAATCGGACAATCTATAAGGCATTGACACGTTTGGTTCACATATGACAAGTATAGGGAATTGATTGGCCCGAACAAATTGGCGAAGGTCCGAGATACGGGACTTCATGCCTCTGGCATTCCACTGAAAAATCGACGCACTTTTCACTTCAGTGCGGAAGATAAGATTTTGTTGAGCCATTGTGCTTATACGACGTAAGTAAGAACTGGACTCAGTGCTTCAATATCTGCAGTCCACTCTTGGCAGACGGAGATTGTATGGTGCTCAGTAGCGTGCGAATCGTGGCAATTAATAAGTGCGCGATTGCAGTCATTTGCCTGTCTTTGTTGGAAAGATCTAGAATCTGGATCGTGAGCGGGACGTCCTGAAACTCCTTCGGTTCGCTCGAAGCTGCTTCCATTTGAAGTGCAGGCCACTCTGTCGCAGTTAGGGTGTGCTCACTGGCTTTGTCCTTTACAGCTTTTCTCACAGCATGTGGTCTGGGAGGTAAAGGAGGCGGTACTAATGAGGGATCTGGCAAACGCATCGAGAAGGTAGCGGGCGTCCTTGAAGACCGACGTTGACGTGAACGACGCCTTCTGACTTCAGCTGCGGATTCTCGATGAGATGAGTGATCGCGCACCATCTCCTTCAAGATGGCAATTTCCTTCTGAATCCACGGGCAGTCCTTCAATGTGGCTTAATGGGATCCATTGCAATTAGAGCATTTCTTGACAGTAGCGACGCACTTATCCGCTGCATGGGGCTCGGCGCAGCGGTGGCATACTACCGAATTCTCGCAGACGCTGCTCACATGTCCAAGTTTTTATGCATTTACGGCACTGGAGAGGCTTTGGAATGAAAGGCCACATAGCATGTCTCAAGTACCCCACCTTCACATGAGAGGGGAGGGATGTGCTCTTAAATGCAATCTTCACACAGCTAGACTTGCCTAGCCGGGTGACATCAACAATTGGAGTATCAGTTGTTGACTTGACAAGAAATTGTAAGTCATTATTGCAAATAGCCACATCTATGTCGTAGATCACGCCGGTTACTACATCGCATCCCAAGGTAACATGAGATCGCACCTGATTGCCGTCCAAGTCAGTTACACTGCGCAGAAAGCCCAACGCGCTTGCGTGCAAAACGTCAACAGCCAGTATATTTTTTCTGGCGTTCACCCTTATGTCCGTGATCTCATTTGGCACGAGCGCTTCCAGAGACCTCGACACAGACTGTCTGTTAAGGTGTTTCATGCGGACGGTAGGAAGTGCAGGCAGAAACAGGATGGTATAAGTGTTCGACTTTGGCGCTTCACTTACAGTTTTAGTACTTCAGGATAAAGATGTCCTCATATTCCTCCTCTTTGCTTTGCGGCTCAGCACAGGTTGGAAATCGTCATCTGAAAAGTCATCACTGCAGAGATAGTAAGCATGGGTATCTTTACTGTCGCTGTCATTCGCTTGTCCAATCCGCTTCCTGGAGGCGGCCGCCGCTGACGCCGCTGGTGCCGGCAGGCGCCCGGGGTGGTCTACATCCATCCTCTCCGAGAGAGCAGCGAAAACTGATCAATAGATTTAAATTACCACTGAAATACGCCGGAGTTAGCAGAAGTAGCTCCTATTCAAAACACACTTCTTCGTCTTTCCCCATTGAAGTAGCAGTATTGCTGATCGGCACAGGTGGCTGCCCTGGTGAGTCCTCTGGTTCAGTACACGGTATATTGAGCTCGAGTAAAGAGTAAAATTTGACAGATCATACCACTGTCTTCAAATTCACTAGTAAATATGGCACATAGATTTTAGTCCTAGCCCCATGCATACCCAATAATTGCTGTTTTCTGCATGGTATTGAATCATAGAACAAAAACTGTACAAATATATAAATTTTAGTCTAAACAAAATACATTTTTTCTAAATAAGCAAGATCGCAAGCAATATAGAAACAAAGTATGATCGCAAAATATTTCTTATTTTTAGAATCTTCAAAGCAGAAAAAAACTTGTGTACAATTACAGAAAAGGACTTATTAGGAGAATAGGGACTATTACAAAAAGACTCTGTAACCTAAACTCCGTCCTTTAAGAGGGAGAATCTGTAAAATAACAGAAAATGCATTCACAGAAAGATTGCGCGCAAATAAAAGAACAGCTTGTTTTTATTAAAAAAGGTGTGAGAAAAAAGTCCGTGCAGAAATATAAAAAACGAATGACATACATCATATAAAAATTACTCTGAAATGAAAAACACAAAACAGATGAGAACAAATCTCCTATGTCACCAAACCTGCCATGCATTTTCTGTTTTTTTTTTCGAAGTTGTTTATTTACAGTGCATTTTGGCCGCTTAAAAGATCAACTGAGTATTGACGTAACCCACTACACCAGGAAAATCTGCACGCTCTCATGAACGCAGGCAACGAATATTCTGATCTGCATGCTCATCTTCAGTCTGCAGAGCCCTTGTGTCGGTCTCTCTTGATGCGGACTACAAATTCTATACGAATACCAACAAACCTTCAGTGGTGATTCAACGACATTTTTAAAATTAAATAGTGGGACATCGTGTGGTGGCTTTTAAGGAGCTTCCAAATTACCTGAAGAAAGCCATATTACGCCCGATATTTCGGAGCATACGCATTCTCGGTTTGACTATTTTCGCATGCAGCAAAAGCTCGTTAGATGGAATGTGAGACATGAACTTGCTAACTGCGTTACTGGCCCAGTGCTGCTAGAAGTGTTGGAGCTTATCGCGCTGAAGCTTGCCGCACTTTGCCGAATCGGTTTTTGAACACGTGAATTTTAGCGAAAAGTTTAGAAATAATTTAGAAGGGGGAAAGCTTCGGCTATTGGTTAGTCACACTAAATTTTGTTTTTACATTAATAAGTAAAATGAAAATTCCCAAGATCGAACACTATTTTAAAATTTATTTTATTTCCAGATCAACTTTTATTACCACGTATAATTAATTCTGTTCAACAGAGATGTATTTCAGAATTCGGCATTCCTGTGCTTCAGTAGCGTGCTTAGACTTTGAAATAATTTTGCAATGTGACCTAAATGGCTAGAAAGGAATTTTCGGCATGGTATGTTCTATGAAAGCACCACTACGCAGCCCTACAATAGAACCCGTAATCTGGAGCTTACAAGAAAAACGCTGTAAATGCGGAGGTACGTATTTGCCAGTACAGCAAGTATTGCGAGTGCTACTTAACCAATGAAAAATACCCACCTTTGACTTGCGTATTAATTGATGTCTCATTGATGTACATCGAAAGATCAGCGCTACAACAAAAAAGATTGCATGTGTAAAAAGTATTGTATGAAAGGCTGAAAAAGTAAATAGAACACGAACACGAATGAACCATAAACTATATATTTTCGAGTAGTCAAGGTTAGTCGCATCACTGTAGTATCTACACTTGAGTTAATGTCAGGATTTCTCGCTTTGCCGCGAAAAAAGAAACTACGACTGAATTCCACACCTGTTCTTTTAATCGTGCGTGGCTCTTAGAGTTACGTTTACCAGAACGTAAACTAAAAGCTCAACGACTGCCAAATACTACATTTTAGCACAGCTGTTTCAGTATTTCAGCTCTTGCCTGTACCCGAAATGATCTTGTGCTCTGGCATCGGCTTACGAGCCTTAAATTTCATGTAGCGACGACAATAAGCAGGCATATTGCTAAGCAGAGGATATGATGCTCTTCTCGAGCATTGAAAAGCGCAGCGTTCTCTGAAAGCATCACAAAAAGGGCACTTTTAAACATACTCAACAGAGCTCACGTACCTGGTAAGCTGCAAAACAAGGTCGCAATGTTCCAAGTCGCACAAATCAAACAGGCTTGCGGTGGCATATACGGCGTCACGAGAGTCCGCTCCACATACGTTACGGTAGCTCATTTCGTTGAGCGTCAGCCCACAAATGTTTCGTCCTGCTATGTTCACACTCTGAAAAAACAAACAATGGGGTGGAGTCGTAATAAAAAATGAATGCATACTTAGTGTCAACCACTAGAAAAACACCTTTTTACGTCGGCAGATACCAATGACTTAACAATCATGACGTGAAGCAACTATGACCGAATAGACCCTTCATTAATTAAGCACACTTGTAAACTGCACGCTGTGTTCAAAATACAAGCCCGACGGCAAATTATCAACGTTGTGAAAACATCATGTGCTATCGTTAGAACTGTGAGAGACAACGCACGAGCGTGTGACAAACAGCCTCGTACCCGAAGCTGGATGATTCGTGGCGGCCGCTGCCGCAAACCAATTGCAAACAGTGCCACAGTCCAGCTAAAGGTCGGCACGCCTGCGTTGCTTTCGCTCATAAAAGCTTCAGCGGATTGCACATCCCACGTGCCGCATGTATATGGTGGGTACGTTAAGCAGAGCGTGCTGGTGTGCAGTAGTGGCATCGCGGTGTACGTGGAAGACACCTCCTTTTCTTTTTGCTTTAGTGTGTCAATGTAGCACGTGAAATGAAGGCACAGTTATGGGCGTTGGTAGGGGAGTGCACAAGGGGCACTAGCCGCCCTCAAGCAACACCAGAACTTGCCCCCGCCCAAACTATACCAACGGTTTCCCCCTCCCCTAGCTGCGATGGTACACGGTTTTGCACTCTCTAAGAACAATCCTACCGACGTTCATGGGTACAGTAAAAAAAATTACGGCATATTCACGGGGTGAATGATGATGAATGGGCGAAGCTCCGGAGGGATTCATCGGTAAACTGTGAATCTTCCGTGTAATTCGCCCAGTCGATCATCATGTAAAGACGTGAGAAACGCTGTGTGTGTATATACACAAACCAACTTTCATTTGTTCTTAGACGATGGATGGCTTGCGATGTCCCTTGCCTCGCGCGCTCGCACATCGGGATTCTGTCTGCGAGCGCGCGCTGCTGCCGTCTTGCGCTCTCTCCGCTGTGCAGCCTTATCCATCCGGCGACTCCGAGCGCGCGCCAACAGCGAACGGATTTTATTACAACGCTTTCCCTAGCGTACGTCGCCGCACTAAATCGAACGATTGCCTTCAACCAATGACACGCGCCATATGTGACATCATTCCTATTTTATAAGATCTCGCGTCTTTCATCAACTACAAGTACCGCTTTCTAGTTTATAACATCTTGCATCTTTTCATCATCAGCTACAAGTACCACCATCTAGTAAACACTACAAGAACTAAACGAGAGGTGACTACATACAGGAGACGGTACTGCCATCTAGTGAACACTGCAAGAACTAAATTAGAGGTGGCTACATACAGGGGACGGTACCGCCATATAGTGAACACTGCAAGAACTAAACTAGAGGTGGCTACATACAGGCCACAGGGGACGCACAGCCCACGCCCTAAGGAGCTTCGCCCCTAAAATATTATTCAAAGCATGAAACTGCAACTTGCTGCGGGTTTATGGTACATTATGAATATCCCATTTGTGCGATATGTTACGTGTATCGTAAAAACACACGAGTGGTAGGGCTCGCAACAGTTCGCAAAAAAGTGCCACCCTTTCAAATTACTTTTTATCATGCCAGCGGAGTATCTGTCAAATAGGAGTTTGTGCCAATTTCTCACGCCCTTGCTTGCTGCCCGGCATAGTTATGCACTAGAAAAATTCGTCATCTGTATAAGGCCTAGCTTGCACAGAGCTAACCATAAAACAGCTGAACGTCTGGCTCCTCCTGCAAAACTATAGACATGTGTCGGAGCCTGGTGGGCTGCAGCAGCTTCTATTCAGGGCAGTGCTAGGATCTCTTCAAATTGTGTAAAAGTGGGGAAGATCCGCATTTACACTGTTGGCATGCTTCAAGAAGACTCGTATTGAGGGCTTCAGAATAATGACCCATAGCTGTGGGAGGTCTGCCTGCTCAGCTGAGAAAGGAAGACCAGGTACGGCATGTCAAGCTGTATAGTACAGCTGCTAGAACCGCCAGGATCTCAAGCGACAACTGAGTGAGTGGAAGCTGGACCTTTTTTTTTGGCTGTTGCGTATTAAAGGACGATGCTCCCTCACTCTCTGGCTTGGAAAGCCCCCAGTGTTGCAGTAACTATATACACCCTGAATCTCAGGGCACTGGAGAGGTTGAAGTGTGTTGATTGATATGTGGGGTTTAACGTCCCAAAACCACTATATGAATATGAGAGACGTCGTAGTGGAGGGCTCCGGAAATTTAGACCACCTGGGGTTCTTTAACGTGCACCCAAATCTGAGCACACGGGTCTACAACATTTCCGCCTCCATCGTAAATGCAGCCGCCGCAGCCGGGATTCGAACCCACGCCCTGCGGGTCAGCAGCCGAGTACCTTAGCCCCTAGACCACCGCGGCGGGGCAGGTTGAAGTGTGTTTCAGGGCGACAGTGCTAAAGAACTTGTCTCGAACAAACTTCATTGCCAGTGGCCTTGGCGTCAGATTCGTTGTCTTTGGTCGTGAGCGAAACATCTGCGTTGTCCGTGAGCGAAAATTCTAGACCAAAGCAAATGAAGAAATAATAGACAATGAAGTTTACAATCGCTGCATAAAACATGAGATACAGCACAGCTGGTCAATCCTAGGGGCTCAACTTGGTTTTCTTGGCTGATGCTCTTCTCTTGGCGTAGACAAAGCGGAATTGAGTCACAGTCTGTCCCAGACCATTTGAGAATGTCTAAACTCCCGTTCTGCAAACTCACTGGCATACCTGGCTGTGCCACGGCTTATAGTGCAAACCTTGTCCTCAGTACAAGCACAGGTTTTCATTGCTCCCACTCGGCTTGCGCCAAGCCGGGTAAACATGGCTCTGCGATTTCGCGTACTGTCTTCTCTGATGGACATAGTTTGAAGGCTGCTTTCCTTCAGCCTATGCGTGGTAGAACACTGCATGGGCCCGGGCCAGCCAGAAAGCCAGGGCCTGGCCTCGCCCGCGGGCCGGATAAGGTATTGTTTGATCGGACCCGGGTTGGGCTCGCGCCCATGATATTCGGGCTCGGGTCGGGCCTGGGCCTGAGTCAGGCCCGTATTAGGCCCGCCTTTCATATACAGGGTGTCTTAAGAAATGGGCCCATTATTTTTGAAAAACTACAAAAAGGAGGCATTGCTATTCTGCGTGCGGTATTTTCTTTACATTAGAAGTGTACAAGTAATATTTACGACAGTAATCAGAGAAATTAAAGCAATTAACTCTTCCAGATTTAAAAAAAAATCAACTCTTTGATGAGGGTGTGTTTGAAGTGAATGGTGTATGCGCTGTTTTGTGCGTCGGTTATGGTTTCACCAGCTAAATTAGGCAGATTTTCTCGTTGAGCAGTGATTATCGCTTGCCGCCTTTCTGAAATTTCAAAATGACTGTACACTGCTTCTAGGAAGAACTTTAATTCGCTCATTTGACTCTACCAGTGATCTCGACTAGCTAATAGTTGTTTGAATTCCGATATTTACTGCCGCAGTTATTGTTTTTACACATAGATGCATTCTGTCAAAGTAAAGGGAATACTGCAGGTGAAACGCAGATGCCTCCTTTTTGTAGTTTTCAAATAATATTGGACCCATTTCATAAAACACCTTATATACCAATATAATGGCTTGTATACGCAGTTTGGCTTTGTCGTTTTGTGGGGTTTAATCTCCCGAAGTGCCCGAGGTTGCGTAAGATGCCGTAGTTGAGGGTCTCGGTTAATTTAGACCAGCTGTAGTGCACTAGCATGCACTGAAATCGAAGAATACATGACGTCTGGCATGAATACAAGACGTCTGAATACATGACGTATACAGATTGCGCGCACTTAGTTTATCTTTCCTCGGTGTCTGCACAGGATCTACTTGTATGCGTCGCACAGTTTCACAAGCTGCATAGTTGCGAGAAAACTGTGCGCCGTCATAACCAGCGTAAATAGAGACAAATACGACATGTCGTACTTGCAATTGTCGATACGTGGTTTTCTCATTGGTGTGGATAATTATGGTTCAACGTTTGCTCATTATGTCCGTATGCCAGTTGTAAACTAAGGCTGCTTTTATAGATCAACACTTTCACACTAAGTTTTTCTCTTTTTTTTCATACAAACGTGCAATAAAAAAGTTCATTTTCTTTGTGCCGAACGAGTTTCGTCTTACCGAGAAATCGCTCAGCTTTTCTTTGATGATGGTGTTTGATGTTTTGTGGCACAAGGGCCATTTCATGGCCAAAGAAGGCCAGTTTATCTTACTAGAGATATGGACAATGATTGTGATAAGCGGCTGTATAAGGGCCATACATTTCCTTGCACTAAGGCGGGTAAAAACATACAAGTAATAAAATCATGACCATGCCGTGAAATGTGTGTGGTGTTAATATATGACAAAACTTTGTTGTAATAAAAACAATGGAGGCATGTATGGCATTAGCACAAGCGCCTCACTTGTCCATATCCTTGCTTCCAAGGGCCGTGAGGCAAGTGCTTTGTTTAGCGCAGCCACCGCAGCGGAGACCTCTCTGAAAAGGTCGTGCTACGGAGTTCCCGCGTATATGATATGAAAAGTACGATTTTTTTAAAAAACGCTAACAATGATTTATGACTAAAAATTGGTTCCCTACCAACGAACATTGCAGGATGGAGTGGTATCTGTTGTCGGTAAAGTAATGGAAAGTGTTGTTTTCTCAGCGTGTTTAATTCTTTAGGATTAAAATGTGAAGTACAGTGAGTGCTTCTCCACATCTATCACACAATGCTGGATTGCTCCCAGACAAAATAAATGAATGTGTAGTGTATGTATGTCCAGTTCTTAACCTTCTGAGTATTTGTTCTGTGTGGCGTGATTTTGATACTGGTGGCCAAAGACCAAGTTGCGGCTTTATGGCATGCAATTTATTATCTGTGTGTGGGTCCAATGTGATCTGCCTATAGCCTCTGAGCTTTCGTTTTAATAAAAGGTTTTAAGTCGAGTGCAGGAACTTGTATTAACGTATTAGAAGTGGTTTTGTTGGCGGATCCAGCTAGCTGATCCACCAGAACGTTGCCTTGAATTTCATGGTCTCCTGGCACCTGAGACTACAACATGCTGCTTAGATGAGTAGACTGTGCATAAGAGCGAATAGAGCGAGACAAGGAGTGGGTTCTTGTGCTTTTTAAGAGTTTTCAGAGCTCTTACTACGCTGAGGGAATCCGTATATATTGTCACGGGGGGAGAGAATGAATGAAACAAATGAAACGGGTTGTTGAGCAAGGGCTAACTGAATGCAAGCCTGCGATCACAGCAAATCTTCTTTCTTTTCTATACTCGAGCTCTATGCCCACTGCCCTCGTTACACAAATATATTTACAAAATATACTGGGATAGTTAGAGGCAGCTGCAGCCAAGATAGAGGAACAGCAGCAACAACAACACGAGCACGACCGTTTTCATCGTCTTCGTCATCTGTGATGCTCTTTAGCTGCCGATATTGTGTAACATATGACCCCCCGCCGCTGGCAGCGCCGTCTCGGCGCCTAAAGAAGAATAGGATCATATGCGGAGATGTATGGTTTCAGGCGGGTCACGTGGACGATATCAGTGGCGGGTGCGGACCACGACGACTGACTGTCCAACGGAGCAATCTCGTATGTGACCTCGGTAAGCCGGCGTAAAACCTTGTGAGGCCTCGAGTAGTGAGACAGGAGCTTTTGAGAGAAGCCAACGCGGCGGCATGGTGTCCAGAGAAGGACCAATGAACCTGGAGAGTAGAAAGCTACTCTGTGATGGCTATCGTAGCGGGCTTTCTGAGAGAGCTGCGAGCCAAGAAGACGCTCCCGTGCGATTTTTCGGGCCACTTGAGCCCGAGCAGTGGCATCCTGGGTGAACTCTGTAACCGTTTGCGTAGTTGATGGAAAAAGAGTCTCGAAGGGTAACGCTGGATGGCGGCCGAACAATAAATAGAAGGGGGAGAAGCCGGCGGTGTCGTGGCGTGACGAATTGTACGCGAATGTCACATAGGGCAAAGTACTATCCCAATCAAGGTGATCTTTGGAAACGTACTTGGAGAGCATTGTTGTCAAGGTTCAATTTAGGCGCTCGGTAAGACCATTTGTTTGTGGGTGATAGGCCGTAGTGAGCTTGCGACGCGTCGAACACGGGCGAAGGATGTCACTTACTACTTTTGAAAGAAATGGGTGACCACGATCGGTCAGCAGCTGTCGAGGAGCGCCATGGTGAAGAATTACGTCATGAAGCAAGAAGCCCGCGACGTCAGTGGCACAGCTGGTCGGTAGAACTCGTGTGATAGCGTATATTGTGGGGTAATCAGTGGCTACGGCTATGCACTTGTTTCCAGTGAGAGAAACAGGAAATGGTCCAACGAGATCAAGCCCGACGCGGTAGAAGGGAACGGCGGGTATGTCTATTGGTTGGAGCGGACCAGCTGGTGGCAAGGTGGAATGTTTGGAGCGCTGGCAGGACTAACAGGCAGCCACTTATCGGCGCACAGAACGCTAAAGGCCTGGCCAGAAGAATCTACGCCGCACGCGATCGTACGTGCGCGTGACCCCGAGACGCCCCGTGGTTGGGGTGTCGTGAAGCTGTTCAACTACAGCGGAACGGAGTGTCGCAGGAACTACGAGTAGTAGCTCTGGTCTCTCGGCACTGGTGTTGCGTCGGTAAAGAATGTCATCGCGTAGAACGAACAAGTGTAACGACGGGTCTACGTGGGGCAAACGTAGACTCTGCATGATAGACCATAAGTGGACATCGCTGAGCTGTTCCTTGCGTATGTCGGTGAAAGCCGGCATGGCGAAGACACAAGGGTCAGAATCATGTGCTGAGAGGTCGGGTGGGTCCACGGGGTGACGGGATAGACTGTCGGCATCTTGGTGCATTAGGCCAGATTTGTATGCTACGTCAAAACTGTATTATTGTAGTTTCAAGGCCCAACGGCCAAGTCGTCCAGTTGAATCTTTAAGGGATGACAGCCAGCACAAGGCATTGTGATCTGTAATTATCAATAAGGTGCGGCCAAACAAGTATGGTCGAAATTTTCCGTCTGCCCAGACTAGTGTGAGGCACTCACGCTCTGTAATGAAAAACTTGCTCTCCGAAAGAGAAAGGAGGCGACTGGCATAAGCAATGACGCGATCCTGGCCTCGTTGCTGCTTGGCGAGAACAGCACCAATTCCATGTCCGCTGGCATCGGTACGAACTTCAGTATGGGCTGACGGGTCGAAATGGGCCAAGATGGGTGGTGAAGTAAGTAATGTTGTAAGGGTGCTGAAGGCTGTTGCTTGGTGAGTACCCCAATAAAAAGGCATGCCCTTCTTCAGTAGCTCCATAAGTGGTCGGGCAATGTCAGCAAAATTTTTCACGAAACGTCGAAAGTAAGAACAAAGGCCAAAAAAAAACTGCGTACGTCTTTTGCGGAACGTGGTATGGGAAAATCTTTGACAACTTCAATTCTGTCAGGATCAGGTTGCACGCCTGGATCACTGACAAGGTGGCCCAGTACAGTGATTTCCCGATGGCCAAAGCGACATTTGGAAAAGTTCAACTGAAGTCCTGCTGTCTGGAAAACCTCAAGAATAGCCGTTAGGCGGCTAAGGTGGCTTTTAAACGTAGGTGAAGATACGATGGCGTCACCGAGATAGCACAGGCACGTGGACCATTTGTATCCACGCATGAGAAAGTCCATCATCCTTTAAAATGTAGGTGGGGCATTACACAATCCGAATGGCATAACCTTGAACTGGAAAAGTCCATCCGATGTGATGAATTCAGTTTTCTCACGGTCTTGATGATCGACAGAAATCTGCCAGTATCCTGATCGCAAGGCAACATTTGAAAAGTAGGCAGACCCACGTAGGCAGTCGAGAGCATCCTCAATCCGCGGCAGTGGATACACGTCCTGACGTGTTATTTTGCTTAAATGATGGTAGTCTACGCGGAAGCGCCAGCTGCCATCCTTCTTCTTGACTAGCACGACCGGCGATGCCCTTGGATTGCAGGAAGGTTTGATGACGTCTTTTGTGAGCATTTCTTCAACTTCGTGCTGTATAACTTGTCGCTCAGCATTAGACATGCAATAAGAACGTCGTCTAATGGGGCTGGCAACTCCAGTGTTAATCCTATGGGTTACAAAGGATGTCTCACCCAAAGGGCGGCCATCAAGATCAAAGATGACGCGGTAGGATTTGCGCAGGTGCCGGATATCAGCTGTCTGTGCTGGAAGAAGGTCCGGGACGATCATCTTGTCGATGGTGGCATCCGCTGCGCTCTTGGAGGATGAGAACGGAAATGAGGACGAAGAAGATTCGGCAACGAACACCAAAATGGCAGCATCTATAGAAGAAACTTTTGCCAAAGTCATACCATCTGGGAGAACTTGAGTGCACCAGCTGGAGTTTAGGATTGGAAGAGATGCTGTATTTTCCGTGACTGTCAAAAGTGTGTGAGGTACGGCAACATTTTTGGCCAGCAGAACATCAGCAATAGGTGTCAACATGTAGTCACCATCGGAAACAGGAGGGACAGATCTCAGGTTCACGTAAGTAACGGCTTGAGGTGCTAGGCGAACGTGATCTGCAGAACACTAACAGGGTTGAGCTGGTGTTGGGTCATCATGCTAACACGGTCAATCCAGTTGAAGCATGCCGGCTCCACAATCAAAAAGGGCAGAGTGGGTGGATAAAAAGTCCATGCCGAGGATAAGTTCATGGGAAAATTTCTCGGGCACAGCAAAGAGCACTGTCGTGGAGCGATCAGCCACACTTATACGCGCGGAGCACATTACAAGCACGGGAAACGTGCCGCCGTCGGCGACCTGGATGAGTGGTACTGTGGATGGCGTTAAAACTTTCCTAAGGCGGTAACGAAGTTCTGAATTCATCACTGATATATGAGTCCCTGTGTCCACAAGTGCAACAACGAGTGTGTCGTCTACTTCAACGTCAATAAGGTTGCGTCGAGTCGGCAGCATAGTAAGAGGATTTGGCGGGCAAGTGGTCGATGCAGCGTCAGCTCCGGGAGCTGCATCATCTAGTTTTCCCGCGGCAGGTGGTCAGTCGGCGGCGTTGGTCGGCGAAATTGGGGTCAGCGAGGCGACGGGCGACGAGAGATCGGTGAACGGGATTGGTCAGCATGCGGAGATGGAGAGCGACGACGATATGGCGGCATAGAAGAAACGTCTTCACTGGTGTCCTGAGGTGACTACCGGTAACTTTGAAAGCGTCCATGATCCCTCTCTGGGCGATGGGTGTACCCATAGGATGCCTGATGCCAATACCACTGAGTGTTTCAATGGCGGGCCACGTGTCCGATACGGTGACAGTTGAAACAAATCGGGCGATCGTCTGCAGTCCTTCACTCGGCTGGATTGTGAGGGCGCGCTGGAAGGTTTTGGCTTTAAGCATACGAAACAGGGGGTCGACGACGGTTGATCGGCTGAGAGGGAGCTAAAGTGCACTCGGAGGCCAGTCAAGCATTGGAAAGCTCTTCTCGCACAATGACATGTACCAGTGGCACCATCTGAGGGCTAGAGTCACAGGCATGGGATCACGTGGATTCATGAGACAGAGCTTCAAGTTTACGTCTGATGATATTGGTCACGTGATCTGTAGTTAACGGCGTCTGTAGTACAGACCCGTCTTCGCACGACCACGTTGCTGCTGTGTTTGATAGTAGAGTGAAATTATGGGCGATACGTCGACTTTTTGCGGCCTCAAAACGCTGGCACTCCTTGATGATGGCATCGACCGTGTTGCAGTCCTTGCATATGAGAAGATTGAATGCATCATCTGCAATGCCTTTCTATATGTGTGCTACTTTTTCGGTTTCTTTCATGCCATTGTCTGCTTTTCGGCAAAGGGCAAGCACGTCCTGTATGTAAGTCGCGTAGGACTCTGATGACGTTTGTGCGCGAGATGCCAACTCCTTCTTGGCCCCTGCTTTTCTACCCACATACTTGCCGAAAAGGGCACGCATCTTTTCTTTGCACGAATCCCAGCTTCCAATTTCATCTTCGTGGTTCTCAAACCACACTTTTGCTGTTCATTTCAAGTAGAACAGGATATTGGCTAACATAAGAGTTTCTTCACAGTGGTAATTCTTACTTGTACGTTCGTACAACGGCAACCATTCTTCAATGTAGACATCATCCGTGCCACAGAACGTGCCAGGATCTTTTAGCTGTGGAAGTACAAAAGTTGTTGTTGTTGTCGCCTCAGCGGGAGTGGGTCCTTGGTTTGCCATGGTGAAAAAATCCAAGCGTCGGTCACTGTGGAGCTCCGTTATAACATGTTGTACTCCGGACCACCACCAAATGTCACGGGGGCGAGAGAATGAATGAAATAAATATATTTACAAAATATACAGGGAGAGGCAGCTGCAGCCAAGATGGAGGAACAGCAGCAACAACAACACGAGCGTGGTCGCTTTCAGCGTCTTTGTCGTCTATGATGCTCATTCGTTGACCATGTCGTGTAACAATATTATTGCCTTCTGTAGTTTTATTTGTTTAATGTGTTTAACAGCCACAACTATCGCATAAGCTTCGCATATGAAAATGCTTGTATGAGAGTACAGGACGCCAGCTTCCGAAAAAGATGGGCCGACGCATGTGTACGAGACGGAAGTGTCGGGCTTTGAAGCATTTGTAAAGAATTCAGGACATGTGCATTTATGTTGTAGTTCTAAGAAGTATGCCTGAGAATGTGAAATTGGTGCTTTCTTCGTAACCTCTAAGAAAAAGAAGTCACAATTTATCGCCTTCCGCTACCACGGTGGCAGACATACTGCGGGAGCCATCAAACGGTGTTCAAGTGGCACACTCGTGTCCTTCACTAAGCCCCTCACACTGAGTGAGTAGGGCTGTCTCATAGAAGGTCGTTTCTCAAACATGGCAAGGCTTCACAAGTCATTAATTGTGGAATGTGATGGGTGATTCTTGTTTGCGTTTACAATAAGATAATATCTAAAAGTCATGTAACATCTCTCTAGGTGGAGCGACCATTCGTTCGATTCCACGTACAGGCTTTCCACGGGGCTAGTGCGAAAAGCACCGCTGGAGAGACGTATGCCTAGATGATGAACAGGGTCAAGCATTCCAAGGGCAGTAGGTGTCGCAGACTGATATGCTATTGCCTCATAGTCTAGGCGGGTACGTACGAGGCTTTTTACAAATGCATTAGACACTTCTTGTCACTTCCCCACGTAGTGCGTGACAACACTTTCAGAAAGTTCATGGCTTTTTTGCACTTGTTTTTTAAATACCTAATGTGTGGTATGAAGGTTAGCTTGGTGTCCAAGATGAGAACAAAGAGTTTGTGTTCGGTGTTAACAGAAAGGCGTTGCCCATGCAGTTGAATTTCAGGTTCGGAATTAAGGCCTCTCATCCTGGAAAACAAGACACACGTGCATTTCTGTGCATTCAACCGGAACCCGTTTTCTTCAGCCCAATATGAGACTTTGTTCAAACCAAGCTGAACCTGGATCTCACACGAGGCCAGAATGGAAGATCTAAAACCAAGCTGGACGTCATCGACATATGTACAATAAAACATATTGCGAAGGATGGACGAGCGCAAAGAATTCATTTTGATGAGAAAAAGTGTGCAACTGAGTACACTACCATGCGGCACGCCTGTTTCTTGGACAAATGTTTTGGAAAGAATGCTGCCTACTCGCACTTTGAATGTCCGATTTGACAAGTAACTTTCGATTATGTTAAACATTCTTCCTCACACGCCAAGATGGGACAGCTCTCCTAATATTCTAAAGCGGCATGTTGTATCCTAAGCCTTTTAGATATCGAGGAACACAGAAAGAAAGTATCGCTTATGAACGAAAGCGTTTCTGATCTGTGCCTCGATACGAACAAGGTGGTCGGTGGTGATTCTACCCTCTCGAAACCCGCTACTGAAATGGGTCGAGCAAATTATTCGTTTCAAGGAAATGTACAAGTCGGCAGTTGATCATTTTTTTCGAAAAGTTTGCACAGGCAGCTTGTAGGCGCAATTGGCCTATAACTCGAAACTGAAGAAGGGTCCTTGCCCTGTTTCAAAGTGGGAATAACAATAGCTTCTTTCCAGGAAGTGGGGATAGCACCAGAAAACCAAATAGTATTGCACAAGCAAAGTAACATTTTTTGTGTTTCAATTGGTAGGTTTTTAACATTTCGTACACCACACGGTGAGAACCTTGAGCGGAGTCACTGCAGGAGTCAGTGATATCTGTGGCTCAGGTAAGCTGAAAGCCTGGTTTTACGCCTCGTATCTTGTACATTTGTGTGTGAGTTCTTGCTTTTCTCTTATTGTTCTGTATTTTTGGAAAGCGTCAGTATTGTGCGAGGAGCTGGACACCCGCTCGAAGTGTGCACCGAGGAAGTTCGCCTGATCTTCAAGGTGTCACCCTGAGTGTTTACGAGTGGAAGCTTGTGTACTTGTTTTCCTGCTATCCTACCGACCATGTTCCAGAGTTTAGCCTCCTGTGTGTATGAATTGGTCCCTGACAAAAACTCCTGCCAGCTTTCTCTTGTTACCTGACGACGCGTTCTCCTGCCTTGAGGCTTCATTTCCTTGAAGGAGTCAAGATTTTCGGCTGTGCGTGAATTCCGAAGCAACCTCCATGCTTAGTTTTGCTGCTTGCCTGCATTTCGGCATTCACAGTTCCACCACGGCACACGCCGTTTTCCAGGGTGTCCATTTGTTTGTGGGATACATTTTGTTGCAGCATCAATCAAAATCGTTGTGAAGTAGTTGACAGTAACATCAATGCTCAAAGTAAATATGTCACTCCAACCTAAACGAGCGATGGTGTAAAACTTCCCAGTCGGCTCTGTTTATGAGCCATTGGGGAACACGTGGTGGATACTCAGTTGCTGTAGTTGTGCTCAAAACTACGGGGCAGTGGTCACTTCCGTACGGATTACTGAAGGCTCTGGAAGTTTACCAATTAAAGAGTGTAAATCACGCTTTCGCATTTGATAGTTATTAGGAATGTAAACAGTGCAAACTGTGATCAGTTTATACACAAAAACAGCTCGAACAGCCACGGCCTCAAGGGATGTTTGGAGTTGTGTGTGCACGTAATCCCTTGATTCACTGTAATGGCAACACCTCCGGATGATGTCACGGCATCATCGCGGTCCTTTCGGAAAATAAGGTGTTTACGAAGGAAGGTGTCGTGTTTTGAATTAAGGTGTGTTTCTTGTACACACAGCACTTCTCTTGAGTGTGCGTGTAAGACTTTTTGGATGTCGTCAAG
Organism: Rhipicephalus microplus; assembly: GCF_013339725.1. Classification (NCBI taxonomy): domain Eukaryota; kingdom Metazoa; phylum Arthropoda; class Arachnida; order Ixodida; family Ixodidae; genus Rhipicephalus; species Rhipicephalus microplus. The sequence goes on along the minus strand of NW_023612742.1, from coordinate 14,130 downwards.
GTTTCTGAGAAGGCCCCTGACGTTCCATTGTATGATTTGAGTGTTAAAGGTGAATGTAAAGTAGTGCTGTGTGTACGGAAAGCGTTCGGCTGTTTAGGCGAGAAGTTTGAGTTCATGTAACAGGGCCGTCACCAAGCTTTGGTATCTGTTTTTGTTTTGTTTTCTTGGCACGCTCCAAGGAGCCACGCCGCTTTTTCGGCACCAAGGGTAGGGATATATCTATTGCCTCCTCAGAAGCACTGGGTGCCCGCATCTGGTAGTTTGGATTCTGGGCCTCGCCTGGTGAGGTGAGGCCTTGAGACCTGAGAAATCTGGAATCTAGGGTCTCTGTTAGGGAGTAGGCAGTGTAATCTGGGGTGCGGCGATGGCGTAGTGGTTAGAGCATCCGCCTCGCATGCAAGAGGTCCGTGGTTCAAATCCCGGTGCCGCGCAGTTCCCAACCGGATTAAAAAAATCCGCGTGTTGATGGAACTGCATTAAGAGGCCTGGGGTGCGGCCTCACCGGTAAACACCGCCGGGAACGCACTCCCTCACCAGAGAAGGATTGGCCACCCTGGTGCAGTATCTGGCCACTACCTCCCACATGCATACGTCAAATAACTCACGGCCCTCAGTCGCCAGCAGCTGCGAAGCAACTGACCACGGCGGCGGTCAGATCTGCAACGCAGCAGAGGGTGCTAAGAATCTCTAGATCCGGACAGGCCGCCATTGGAACCTGAACTTGGCAACATTTAACGCTACAACCTTATCTAGCGAGGGAATTCTAGCTGTACTATTTGAGGAGCTAGAGGGTGGTAAATGGGATATTATAGGGCTCAGTGAGGTTAGGAGGACCGATGAGGCCTATACTGTGCTACAGAATGGGCACGTCCTTTGCTATTGGGGATTGGCAGACAGAAGAGAACTGAGAGTGGGGCTCCTAATTCATAGAAACATAGCTGGCAACATAGAGGAATACTATAGCATTAATGAAAGGGTGGTAGGTATTGTAATTAAACTGAATAAAAGATACAAGATGAAGGTAGTACAGGCTTACGCGCCTACATCAAGCCATGACGAAGCTTCAGTTGAAAGCTTCTATGAAGACGTGGAATCGGCAATGAGTAAGGTAAAAACACAGTATACTATAGTGATGGACGCCTTTAATGCAAAGGTAGGGAAGAAGCAGGCTGGAGACCAGGCAGTAGGAGATTATGGCATCGGCACTAGAAACGCCAGAGGAGAGCTACTAGTAGAATTCGCAGAACGCAATAATTTGCGGATTTTGAATACCTTCTACCGAAAACGAGAAAACCGCAAGTGGACATGGAGGAGCCCTAATGGCGAAAATAAGAACGAAGTAGACTTTATAATGACTGCACACCCAGGAATCGTGAAGGATGTGGAAGTGGTTGGCAAGGTACGATGCAGTGACCATAGAATGGTACGGTCTTGAATTCGCCTGGAGTTGAAGAAGGAATGACAGAAACTGATACGCAAGAAGCCAATCAATGAGCTAGCACTGAGAGGAAAATTACAGGAATTCAGAGTGTCGCTGCAGAACAGGTACTCGACTCTTAGTGAGGAAACCAACCTTAGCGTAGATACAATGAATGATAATCTGACGAGTATCATTACGGAGTGTGCAGTGGAAGTTGGAGGCAGAGTAGTTAGAAGGGACACTGGCAAGCTTTCCCAGGAAACGAAGAACCTAATTAAGAAGCGTCAAATCATGAAAGTCTCAAGTACAACAGACAAAATAGAACTGGCAGAGCGTTCGAAGTTGATTAATATGCGTAAGGTATGCGATGTAAGAAGGTATAACTTGGAGAGAATTGAACACGCTCTGAAAAACGATGGAAGCGTCAAAGCAGTGAAGAGGAAACTTGGGATAGGCAAAAGTCGGATGTATGCACTAAGGGACAAAAAAGGCAAAATAACTACCAATATGGATAGGATAGTTAAAATAGTGGAGGAGTTTTACAGAGAGCTGTACAGTAACCGAGAAAACCACGACCTTAATACTACAAGAACTAGCAGTAACCCAGATGACACCCCACCTATATTAATAGAAGAAGTCAGAAAAGCTTTGGAGAGCATGCAAAGAGGCAAAGCTGCTGGTGAGGATTAGGTAACATCAGACTTGCTGAAAGATGGAGGACAGATTGTGTTAGAAAAACTAGCCACCCTGTTTACGAGGTGTCTCCTGACGGGAAGGGTACCAGAGTCTTGGAAGAACGCTAACATCATCTTAATACATAAGAAAGGAAATGACAAGGACTTGAAGAATTACAGGCCGATCAGCTTGCTCTCTGTAGTATACAAGCTATTAACAAAAGTAGTTGCTAACAGAGTAAAGAAAACATTAGAATTCAATCAACCAAAGGAACAAGCAGGATTAAGAACAGGCTACTCGACAATTGACCACATTCATACTATCAATCAGGTAATAGAGAAACGCTCGGAGTATAACCAACAACTATACATAGCCTTCACAGATTACGAGAAGGCGTTCGATTCAGTAGAAATATCAGCCGTCATGCAGACACTGCGGAATCAGGGCGTAGATGAAGTATATATGAACATTCTGGAAGAAATCTACAGGGGATCAACTGCTACCATAGTGCTTCTTAAAGAAAGCAACAGAATACCAATCAAGAAGGGTGTAAGGCAGGGGGACACAATCTCCCAAATGCTATTTACCGCGTGCTTACAGGAGGTTTTCAGAAGCCTAGAATGGGAACAGTTAGGGATAAGAGTTAATGGAGAATACCTTAGTAACCTGCGCTTCGCCGATGACATTGCATTGCTGAGTAACTCAGGGGACGAATTGCAACTCATGATTACGGAGTTACACAGGGAGAGCAGAAAGGTGGGTCTTAAAAGTTAATCTACATAAAACGAAAGTAATGTACAACAACCTCGGAAAAGAACAGCGCTTCGAGATAATTAATAGTGCACTTGAAGTTGTAAAAGACTATGTCTACTTAGGGCAGGTAATAACCGCAGAGCCTAACCACGAGATTGAAGTAACTAGATGAATAAGAATGGGGTGGAGCACATTCGGCAAGCACTCACAAATTATGACAGGTAGATTGCCACTATCCCTCAAGAGGAAGGTATATGACAGCTGTATCTTGCTGGTACTTAGCTACGGAGCAGAAACCTGGAGACTTACAAAGGGGGTTCAGCTTAAATTGAGGACGACGCAGCGAGCAATGGAAAGAAAAATGGTAGGTGTAACCTTAAGAGACAAGAAGAGAGCAGAGTGCATTAGGGGACAAACGGGGGTTAAGGATATCATAGTTGAAATAAAGAAGAGGAAATGGACATGGGCTGGGCATGTAGCGCGTAGACAGGATAACCGCTGGCCATTAAGGGTAACTAACTGGATTCCCAGAGAAGGGAACCGGGTTAGGGGGAGACAGAAGGTTAGGTGGGCAGATGAGATTAAGAAGTTTGCGGCTATAAATTGGTAGCAGCAAGCACAGGACCGGGTTAACTGGCGGAACATGGGAGAGGCCTTTGTCCTGCAGTGGACATAGTCAGGCTGATGATGATGATGATGATGATGATGTTGGTGTAGTCTGGACTTCAGCCGCCTTATCGGTAGGTGCCACAACCGCCGGCTCGGCGTGTGCGGGCCGAGGGAGTGGCGAGGGCTGGTGCGGCAGTTCCCCCTGACGCGCCGCATCAGCATATGTTGGGCAATAAAATGGCGAGACTCCTTTTCTTGCTTCCTTAAAAAAATGTTTTCTTTAACCTCCAGTGTTAATACCTTCTTTTCTTTTTTCCAGTATGCGCAGGGGCGTGAACATATGGCGTGGTTTCCTTCATAGTTTACACAGTGTTGTTTGCAGTTTTCACACACGTGGCCTAGGACTCAATATTGTGCACAAGTCTGGCGGCCACGACAGCTTTTAGAGCTACGGCCATACCTCTGGCATTGGAAGCAGTGACGAGGGTTTGGTATGTACGTCCTGAGAGAGGTCTTCGTGTCCCCTGTTTGAATGGATTCGGGCAGTGTACTGGAAGCAAAAGTGAGTATTAGGTGTTTTGTTGGTTGTTTCCTTGTTTTTTTTCTGATGATGATCCTTTGTACATTGGTCACATTCTGACTCCTCCACCCCTCCAAGAGTTCTACTTCCGTCTGGCCAAGCAAATCGGCATCATATACCACTCCACGAGTTGTGTTCATTTATCTGTGTGGTGTTACGGTGATTGGAGTGTCTCCAAAAGTTGAAAGATTGTGTAGCTTCTCAAACTGTTCTTTTTCTCGAACTTCGTGGTGGATGTCTCCGCTTGCTATTTCGGTAAGTTTGTACCTGGCCCCAAGAGTTTCTGTAGGACACCTGGCTACTACAACGGGAGATACAGTTCTGGCTTGCTTGCCACTTTTCTCACTATGTATAACATGAACATTGGGGAAGTTTTCATTTGATTGTTGAAAAAGCTGAAGTCTTCCGTGCGTGCGCGCTTTAAGGCGGTACGATCACTTAACAAGAGAAAAGCTCTACGCATGCCTGTTTAATTTTCTTCAGAAGCGTTGGCGGCCACCCACTACGGAGCCTAATGAGGGGACGGTACAAGTTTATGAATGCTGAAACCTGCAGACGCCAGCCTTACAACGCTACTATAACTCAAAGCTCCTATAGACCAAGGTAGGCTATTTGCGCAGGGTTATCCCTAGCCTCCAGGAGGTTTGGAAGTAAAAGGAAGAGAATAGAGGACAGGGGAGATAAAAAACGAGCGAAAAAGATGAAGATGAGGAAAGAGAGAGATAGTAAAAGGCGACTACCGATTTCCCCTGGGCCGACCCGCCCAGGGGTGCCGTTTACGTGAAGCCGGGGCCAAAGGGGTGTGTTTCCTCTGCTGGGGACCTTAAAGGTCTAATCAGCCGGTGTCGGCTCAACCCACAGGATCCCCTTTTCCACGGACACGGCGAAGCCACGCACGGCTAGGCATGGGATAAGTTCGAACCCCCCCCCTCCCCCTCCGTTGGCTCGTGTCCGTGGTGTCACTACACACCGAACGCCTATTTGCACAGGCGCCCCTGCGGGGACTCAGCTTATCTTTCGCCTCTTCAAAAAACATGAAGAAACATTTTTTTTTAATAAAAGAAATTTTATGGCCACATTGACCAAGCGGCCAGCAAATCTTAAAAAGGCACGAGCGCATCGCGCATGCTTGCGAAGTGGGAAAGTAGGGCTTCCGTGACAACCATCTTCCTTTCAATTTTTCGTCCTTTCTCTGTATTTGGAGACCTCACCAGTGACGTCACAAAATGATTTTTTGTTTCATAACATGTTTATATTAGACTGCCTGGCGACCACGATTGGTAAAAGTGGCGCTGCCACTCCCAGCGAATGCATGGGAGGTATAGGGAGTTTCCACCTCCTGGTAGGCCTGGCAGAATCACCTAAAGCGTGCTTTTTGAACTGCATGGCGTAATAAAGGACGTTCGCAGGAGACTTGTTAGATTTACTTGACAAACTCGGCTTGCGTGCAAATTATGTAGACTCCAACTATAAATGGCTGTCATTTTTTTCCAAATTATGGGTGTAGTATATGCCGTAGTCATTCTCTGAAATGAAAAAAATTTGGATTTTGTGGTTGGCAATGCGTACTTGATATACCCTCTTATATTTTAATTACCCTGTAATCATTTCCCGGAAGTGTTACGGGCGTAATTACTTGAGGTTTACAGATTATACCAGTTAAATTCATGACACTCAAAGAAGTTCTCAAGACAGTCTGGAAATTATCTTGTTTCTGGCAAGTATTGTCACAGTGACCGAATATCGGACAGTGTCTCGTTTATGCTCCAGGCATAATTGGCTGAAATGGGCCGGGCCGGGCCCAAACCTTTCGGGTCCGGGCCGGGTACGGGACGTATTTAGAAGCACCGGGCCTGGCTCAGACTAGCCGAAGCATGGATTTTGCGGGCGGTGCCGGGCTCACGCCGGAAAAATCGGCCTGTGCAGTTCTCTAATGAGCGGTAAGAAGAGGTTAAAAACCAGGTGATATGCATATGTGGGTTGGTTATTGCTAGGCAACAGCGTGAAGGGTATTTTGCAAACGTTGTACGCTTTAGCTGGACTTTTAAGCGATTTGATTTTAAAAATGTTCAGTTTGAGTGAGACAAGGTATGATAACTTGGCACACCTCGCTCCGTGACTTGATGCATTTAGATCCTCCGCCTGCACGCATGCATCATTTTGCATTCTAACGTCAAGCTGTTTATATACATCCTTTAGCGTCAGTGGTGAACCTATCTTAGAGGCCCTTCAGCAGCTTGACAAAAAAATTCTGGACCACCTATCCTATCATGGTTCCCAGAAGGGAACCATGATAGGATGCGAAAGAGCAGTGACGCGCATGTAGTTAACCCGGCTAAAACGGGTGTCAAGGCGGGCGCTGAAATAACGGTTTGAAGTGAAACACGGTGTAGCCTTTACTCAAGTAAACGTTTTTTTAATACACGTGAGGCGGGCATGGTTTTATGCAAGTTTCATAGAGTATAAACGAGCCGAAAGAGTGTTTTCACTTAACGTGTGGTCAAGCGTGGTGGGCGCTGGAGAGGGTAAAGTGAGAGAGAAGTGTGTTGCGATTGGGCTGTAGAGCAAGACCACCTAGGTGTATTGGGAGGAGCCGGCAGCTGCTGCGGTGGGGAAGATAGTGACGTCAACACGTAGCAGCAACTTCACCTACTTGGCATCGTTCTAACTACTGCGGTGGGGAGAACGCGGTACGGTGCGTTTGCACGGAGTCAAGGATGGGCACCGTTACACAGGCTAGTCAAAGCGCTGCTTCATATCTAAAAAAATCTAAAAAAAAGCCAAGTATTGTAGAAGTCTCTTTAATGTATGTAATATTTCGTGGCAGAATCGGGCCAACCGTCAAAATACAGTAAACCCGGTAAAGTTCGACTCATTGGGGTTCCAACGTGCACCTAAGTCTATATGCATTTGGGTGTTCTTAGCATTTAGCCCCAACGTAACTGCGACCTCCTTAGCCCGAAAACCAGCCCAAGTTATTTAACGTAGCAACGAGACACCCTACGGGCTAAGCTATGCCTTGCAGGGTAAGCTCTATAGGCTGAGAATTCCTGTCACTTGGAGTATGAGAACAACTTTATTTGGTGCAAACAAACGTTATTCAGATGAAACTCTTCTACTTCAGCTATTTCCTTCCGTTCGTAGAATCTTCATTATGAACTGGATACTCTACGCATGATTTGAGGCTTTTGCAAAGAAGATTATTCCATCCACCTCAGCACTTTAACACGTAATATCCGCGGAGTGTGGTTAAATTGGGGTATTATCGGTGGGCACTACTGGTGATGCCATAAATAAAGATAGATCACCATATTAGCATATGAGTATGATTATGTGACGAATATGTTATCACCCAAGTGATAAAACGAGGCTATTTTGTTTATTTGTATGACATTTTTCTTTTTGTAGGTTATCGCATTACCCAAAGCGGAAGAGAAACTGAGAAACATTCTAAATCACGAGAAAATAACTCACCTGAGGTCTAACGATTCCACTAAGCAAGAACCTTATCGGTGGATCAGTAATTTCAGTGAACAAAAGGCCAACCTTTGCGAAAAAAAATAATGCAGATTAGCGCAAACTCATTTGTAACCATTAGTCTTGTTATTGAGAACTTTGGACGTTACGCCGCATTACTTGCCTTAAAGAACAAGATCATACCACTAGAGATCCTGCAACGCACACCATAGTGCATTCTAGTTCTAGGTGACAGTTGGAGTCTAGTATACCAGCTAAGTCTACTTATCGGAGATTAATGAACCTTTTTCATAATTCTCAAGTGCGCTTTTCTGCACCACATATTTGACCAAGTAATGGGGGCACCTGTCACGCTTCAAGCGGAGACGCGGTCCTAGTTGAGCATGCTGGAGCACGTGTATTGTGAGTGCTTATATCAAGAAAGCCCACTCTGCATTTTCCATGTCATCATGTAAACAAACCGCACTCGAATAGGTTATTAGTGGTAAGCGACCATTCTCGGGTGCATTTTCTGAGGCAATGAAGGGAAAGCTACGGGGGCGGAGCTTTTACACATGCACTCCACTGTGAAATCGTCTGGTTAGGCTGGCGTTGCGAATGATGGACGTGTTCGGACAATGCCATTGAATATAATATGCTACGTTCGCTGACACAGCAATTTGCGAGTGAATTTCGTGAAAAGCTCCTTCGTTGAGTCGTCTAAATAGCTCGAGGACGACGACCACTGACCTAAAGGTAAATACTTCATTTTAGCTGTAAGAGGTACCTAAAACGTACGACGTTTTCAGACGCCCAAAACGTTAAATAACCCCTCATAAAGCAAAACTGATATTATTTTCTCATTGGTTTGTGCATCGTCTCTTTATAAACATTATCTCGTAGAAAATAAAGTAACGTTGTTTATTTGTGATTTCCATTCCGAAAACACGGACGCATTTGAGGGACTACGTTCCTCAGTGATGGAACAGACCCACTTTTGTTCTGTGGCTTTCCCTTCATTGCCACAGGAAGTTGTCTCCGAGTATACCTGTCATAATTTGTTCCAACTGCGCAGCAAGACATGCGGTTACATCGGACATGTGTGTGTAGGTGCAAGAGTGTTCTCTTCTTTCGTTGCAATGAAGCAAATAATCCAACGGAGACATGTGTGTACATAATCCTACAGAGAATATTTTTTTTCTTTCCGCAGTGCTCGTTTCGGGGTCCTCTAGCTTATTGTGTTTTAACTCACGTTGTGGCAGTGCACACCTCTGGATTCTGAAGTATGCCTGTGCGGCTTTTTTTCGGGCCGGTCGTTCAGCAGCTGAGGAAAAATAGGTGCTTCCATCATATGTATCCCACATTGTTCAGAAAGAACTGAAGAAGATATCCTGCCTCCTCTCGGCGGCAGCGATCACCTTTCATTTTTCCGGCCGTACTCCGGCGTTTCGCTGACTTGTAGAAAGAATTGTACAGCAACGTGTCGCCTCATTTGGACGTTTATTGATGCTGACTGGAATATAGACACCAGCAGTCCCTTACCAGCACCAGCAGTGCAGTGTACAACATTCGTTACCTTGACAGAGTGCTCATGAGAGGTATGCCTACGTAAATCTTCTGAACAGCGAAACGTTTTTAGTACTCTAAATTTAAAAGTGTCAAGATGACCTATCTCCCTAACCTCGTGTGTAAGAAACGTAACGTAGCACGCTGTCCTCAACCTAATCAGAAAGTACGTATAATATACGGGAGCATACCCGCACATCATCGTCAAATTCCCCCCCGCAGGGGCGTCTGCGCAAGCAGGCGTTTGATGTGTGGCACATCAAACGCCTGCTTGCGAGGTTATGATAGGTTTGTTCTATTTGATTCAGGAGACACGCGCTGGAAGAGAGAAGAAACTGTTTTATCAGTTGACCTCGGGCATCACAACGAGAGTTGGGCTATAGCCTACTATGCGCATTCAAGTCTCAAAGGAGAACAAAAGGTTCCGGAAGTTCATCGATTAAGGACTGGAAGTCATGTTTTTGTAGGTAATAGCTCGGAGGTACATAAAAAGTACAAATTGTGATCAGTTTGTCGAAAAGCACAGCTCGAATAGCCGCTGCCTCAAAAAATGTTTGGAGTGTAAAGAGTGTGCATGCAATTTCTTGATTCACTATAATGGCAACACCTCCGGATGATGTCACGGCATCATCACTGTGCTTCCAGAAAATAGCGTATTTACGTAAAAGTTGGTGTGTTTTGGATTTCAGTGTGTTTCTTGTACACACAGCACTTTTGGCGAGTGCTCGTGTAAAAGTTCTTGGATATCGTCAAGGTTCCTGAGAAGGCCCCTGAGATTTCCTTGTATCATTTGAGTGTTCATCGTGAAAGTATTGTAGTTCTGTGTGTACGAAGAACAAATGGCTGTTTAGGCGGGAAGTTTGATTTTAAGTAACAGGTTCATCACTAGGCCCCACTATCTGCTTTTTTTGTTTTTTTTGACGCGCTCTAAGGAGCCACGCCGCTCTTTCGGCACCAAGGGTGCGGACGTATCCATTGCCTCCTCGGAGGCACTGAATACCCGCACGTGCGAGCTGGTTGTTAGAATTCCCGACCTCACCTGGTGAGGCGAGGCCTTGACACCTGAAAACCTTGGAGTCGCCGGTCTCTGTTCGGGAGTAGGCGGTGTAGTCTGGAATACAGCCGCCTTAGGGGCAGGTGCCACAACCGTTGGCTCGATATGTGCGGGCTGAGGGAGTGGAGACGGCTGGTGTGGTGGTTCCCCCTAACACACCGTATCAGCATGTGTTGAGCCATAGAATGGTCAGACCCTATTCCTTGCTTCCTTAAAAGAACGTTTTTTTTTCACCTTTAGTGTTATTATCTCTTTTTCTTTCTTCCAGTATTGACACGAACGTGAATATGCAGCGTGTGTTCCGTCACAGTTTAGACAGTGCGACTGCTCTTTGCAGTTCTCAGACACGTGGCCCAGGGCTCCACATCGTGTACAGGTCTGGCAACCACGACAGCTTTTAGAGCCATAACCATACCTCTGACATTGGAAGAAACAACGGGGTTGGGTATGGATGGCCTGAGAGAGGTCTTCGTGTACCTTGTTTGAATGGTTTCTGACAATTTACCAGACGCAAACATGAGTATTACGTGTTCGGTTGGTGTTTCCTTGTTGTCTCTTCTTATGATAATTCTCTGTACATTCGTCACATTTTGGCTCTTCCACCCCTCCAGAAGTTCAGTCTCGGTCTGGTCAAGTAAGTCCGTGTCAGATACCACTCCATGAGTTGTGTTAATTTATCTGTGTGGTGTTGTGGTTATCGGTATGTCACCGAAAGCTGAGAGACGGTCTAGCTTTTCAAATTGTTCATGATAATAAACCAACTAGCCCAAATCGCCATTCTTCTTCAGCCCAAATCGCCATTCTTTTTCAAATTGTTCTTTGTCTCGAATTCCGAGGAGAAGTCTCCGCTAGCCATTTTTATTACCTTGTATCCAGCGCCAAGGGTTTCGGTGAGATGTTTAGCCACTACAAAGGGAAAGACGGTCCTGGCTTGCTTTCCAGTTTTCTCACAGTGAATGACATGAAAGTAAACAAATGTTTCGATTGGCCTGTTGAAAAACTTTATGTCATCGGTGCGTACCCGCTTCGAGCCGGTACGATCGGTAGGCTAAGGGAATGCTCTACGCATGCAGGTTTTATTTTTATTAAGCAGCATTGGCGAGCACCCACCATGAAGCCCAACGAGGGTACGCTGCAAGTTTGCATATGCTGAAAGCATGCCGACGTCAGCCGTACAACAGTGCTATAACCCAATGCTCCTAGGCTAAGGTAGGCTATTTTCACAGGGTTAACCCTAACCGCCAGGAAGTTTGGAAGTAAACAGAATAAAGTAGAAGACAGGACAGATAAAAAGTGAGAGATAAAGACGAAGATGTAAGAGGGAGTGACAGGAAAAGGCAACTGCCGATTTCCCCTGGGTTGGTCAGGCTAGGGGTGCCGTCTACGAGAAGCCGGGGCCAAAGGGGTGTGTTGCCTCTGCCGGGGGGCCTTAAAGGTCCTATCATCAGGCGTCCGCTCAACTCCTAGGATCCCCTTTTCCCCGGACACGGCAAAACCACGCATGGCTAGGCGTGGGAGGGGGTCGAAACCCCCCCTTAGCTTGGGTCCGTGGTGTCAAGTTGCGAGGTCATCTGCTACTACGTTTTCCTCATTTTCACGGTCTCCTGGCACCCAGCATGCTACTACTTGCTGTTTCGGTGTGTAAATGGCACAAAAAAGAGAGTATAGCGAAACAGTGACAGGGTTTTTGTACTTTCTGGTGGTTCTTAAAGTTTTTGTACGATGCCTAATGAATCCGTGTATATGACTGCATTACTTAATACTGATTCTTTATTGTGTTTTGCTGCTGCCAGCATTGCGTAGGCCTTGGCTGTGAAAGTACTTGTGTGAGGATGGAGAATACCGGCATCCGAAAAAGGTTGGCCCACTGCTGCGTAGGGCACACCTGCGTGAGTCTTCGATGCATTAGTGAAAAATTCAGGTTAGATGTATTTGCTGGCAGATTCGCAGAAGTACATCTGAATGTGTAGGGGTGAGGCATGCTTTCTTACATTCATATAACATGTGTCACAATTGTCAACCTGCCATTGCCATGGTGGGGAGCATGAAGTAGGTGTCATTGTGTGGTGTTCGAGCAATGGGGCACCCGTGTCCTCAGCAAGTGCTTGCACACGCAGCGAGAAGGGCTGTTTTAATGTGAGTCGGTTTTGAAAGAGCTGGGCGCTGGATGTGTCGTTTATAGCAAGGTATGTGGCGTGGTTGGTCCTTGTGGTTATTTTCAAAAAATACGTAAAATACCGGTACTATCTTTGTATATATAGCGACCATTATTCTGAGTTCGCGTAAAGGCTTTCCAAGGAGCTTGTACGAAACGCGACCGTAGAAAGGCGAATGCCTAGATGGTGGACTGATACACTATCGCTCCACAGTCTAGACGCGTGCGAATAAGGTTTTCTTATAGCGACTCATCAGGCATTTTCTATCACTGCCCCAACAAGTGCGGGACAGCACCTTTAAGATCTTCATTGTCTTCATGCATTTTCTCTTATTGGGCTTAATGTATTGTACAAATGTGAGCTTCGTGTCTAGAAATATGCCTAAAATTTTTTTCACACTTGACAGCTATGCGCTCACCCTGCAACTCTGTAAGAGGATTGGGGTAGAAGCCGCTCTTCTTAGAGAACAGAACACAGAAGCTATTTAGTGGATTAAGACTGAAATCACTCTCATCTGCCCATTTACAGACCTTGTTAACACAAAGCTGAACCGGTCGCTTGCATGTGGAGCGACAGGTTCAGGATTTAAAGCCTATCTGTAGATTATCAATGTATGCTGAATAAAAGATGTTACGTGGGATGGACAATAGCAGGGAGTTCAATTTTACTGTAAAGAGAGTACAACTGAAGACACCGCCTGGGGGCACTCCCGTTTCTTGCAAGAACGGTCATGATAACGCACTGCTCACTAAAACACGGAATATGCGATTGGACAGAAAATTTTCGATTACACTTTGCATATTACCTCGTGTACATAAGGCTGAGAGGTCTTTCAATATTTCAAAACGCCACGCTGTATTGTATGCCTTGTCCATGTTAAGGAAGAGAGATATAAAAAAGTGCTTATGAACGAAAGCTTCGCGTATTTGCGCCTCTACGCGAATGAAATGGTTCGTGGTGGATTGACCCTCTCGGAATACGCACTGATATTGGTCGAGGAGTTTGTATGATTCCAGGAAGTGTACTAGTCGGCAGCTAATCATCGTCTTTTCAAATAATTTGCAGAGGCAAGTAGTCAGAGCAATAAACCCGATACAGAAGTTGGATCCTTGCCCTATTTAAGAAGGTTCTTACGATTGCCTCTTTCCACGCACAGGGAATCTCGCCAGAAGCCTGTATGAAATTTTAGAGACAGAGGAGAGTTTTATGTTTCATGAGGTAATCAGCATCTGATATATAACATGGTTGGAGCCTGGGACTGATTTGCTGCAGCAGTTTAGCGCTGCCTTAAACTCAGCCAAGTGGAAGGGTCTGTTGTGTGGCTCGTTTTTTTTTCACATTTCCGCAGAAGTTGTTGTCTTTCTACTCTCTCTTTCTACAATTTGAATGTATCAGAATAGTGCGATGGGCTAGACACATGTTGAAAGTATGCTTCCAGAGAGTTTTCTTGGTCCTCAAGGCTGTTACCCTCTGTGTTTACTAGAGGAAGTGAATGTGTCTGTCAGCCTTTTATCCTATTCACTCTGTTCCAGACTTAGAACTGGCTAACCTCCCTGTCCTTTCCTCATTTATTCCTCCTCCTCCTCCAGACTTTAGTTGATCTGTATAGGAAATAATGCCTGACAAAAACTTTTGCCAGCTATCCCTCCTATGTGTCGGCACGACCTTCGCCCTTGAGACTTTACTTGTTTGAAATTGACCAGAGTTTCTGCAGTTGGATAGTCATGCAGTATACCCTACGCTTTATTCTGATTTTTGCGAGCATTCCTGCAGTTGTCTATCCACCACAGGACACGACGTCTGCAGGGACAACAGCTTGTCTGGGGGATACATTTTGAAGCAGCGTCAATAATAAAAGCGG